>PVIR01030939.1:0-19860 GCA_004026965.1 Petromus typicus | reverse complement strand
GTGTGTGTGTGTGTGTGTGGCACTGGGCTACCACACTAGAGTTCAGACACCTCTTTGCTCTCCAGGAGCACACGTACTGCAAAGGCAATGGCCACATATACTCAGATGGACAGGGGCTTCCTCAGTTCCAGGGTAACCGTGAAACCCTCAGCAAGCTGCTTCACTGTCTGGAACCTCAGTTTCCTCACTTGGATAATGAGAGTGTTGGACATGATCCAGAAATTTCTCTTCCAGGCTACGAACACTTTCTGATTCCACTGGCCTACATAAAAAGGTTGTGCAGAAATTTTACTGCCATCATGCCCCTAAATGGCAATTGTACCTGATTTAGAAGGAATGTGACGTCCAAGGATCACTAGTAAGAACAATCTTACACACACACATAGATTGTGTTGCATAAGGCAGTGAAGAATTATGTAAATGGACAATACTGAAATTCAAAGTGGCCAGTGATGTCCATTACCTACACAATAAAAATTAAGCAGTTATCAAAAACACATCTAAGAAGCTCCTTGCTGAGTCAGAGGCACGTGGGATCTTGGAGAGTCTCGTAGTCATGGTTTGAGGGTAGCAAATGCCTGCACTGAGATCAGGAGACCTATTTCATGACCTAAGTCTTGTTCCAAGAGGCTATTCAACTTTGGGTGAATCACATATCCCTCCTCTCCCTCAATTTTGGCATCTTTTAAACACAGAGGAACTCAGCCAGAGTTTGTCCTAACCCTAGTTCTTCTAATTTGATTCTCTGGATCGGGTCACCCACTCTTCATATGTATGATACATTCCAATGCTCTTGGCTTCTGAGAGAAGAGAAAGACTTCCTATGGCCACATACACGTTTGCAGCACAACGTGCTGTTGCCATGACTTGAGACAACTTGAGGGAGTCTCTGCCCTTTGCCACATTAAATATCCCTTTAAATTATTTTTCACTGAGATTATGGCTTTTATTTTTTTAATAAATTGAATTTATTGGTATATTTTAGGAGTTATGATCACATTCTTCATAGGCAATTTGTACCTATACTTAATATATCTTTTTTTTTTTTTTTTTTTGAGACAGGGTCTTGCTTTGTGGTTCAAGCTGGCCCTGAGCTCAGCCTCAAACTCACATCACAGCCATCCTCCTGCCTCTGCCTCCCGAGTGCTGGGATGACAGGCGTGAGCCACCACTCCCGGCACTGTGGTATGTGGTACTGGTTGCTGCTGGGTGTGAGTCTCCATGCCCAGCATGGTATGTGGTTAGCGGGGATCGAAACCAGGTCCTTATGCTTGCAAGACAGGTGCCAGAACCAATGAGCTAACTCCCCAGCCCTACTTAATATATCTTGTTTCTTACTTTTTCCCATTGCCCTGCCCTCCGTTCAACCTCTACCCCAAATTCGTAAGCTCTGTTACCTACTTCTGTGAAAATAAGTGATGGTTTCAACCTGTCAGGCAAACTAAGTCACAGCTTACATTCCTGCAGAACATTTTCCAGTTGTTTCTAGGCTCCAATCAGATCTTTGTCTCTTTTGCTACTTCACCTGGCTCCATCTTCCCACATTTCCCTTTCTTTGAGGATATCCATGTTTACTCTGGTTAGGGAGGAAAGTGTGGCTCTCAGGACTAGAAAATATTCCCTTCTGGAGTTTCCAGAGCTTATATAGGAGGCAGCAACCTAGTCTGGGGTCTAACAGTTCTGTGAGTATCTCAGTTATGCCAAAAAGGCAGATTCTTGGTTCTACACAGAGCTGATGAGGCAGGATCTCTTGGGAAAGCCTGAGATATGCATCTTCCCAAGAACTGTGGATAAGGCTGAAATTTGAGTTCCCTTATCCCTAAGAAGGCCCTTCGTCCTGATTGAGGATACTCACATTATATATAATTAAGTGTAATTCTTAGCTCTGAAGCTGGAGTAAATACATGGTTTGAGAATCCACGTGTGGAATTTATTGAAACAAAAAAAAATATCAGAGAGAGAGGTTAGGTGTAGCCCACATGGGACATCACTGAGTGTCAAAACTTTTGTAAAATGCGGGTTGCCCATCTTATGTAAGGAGAAACATGCTTTCCCTTCCAAACTCATCAGATTCAGGGGGTAGTAATTTGTCCTAATTATCCATCCCACCAGAGACTAGTAGATAAACTACAATGTTATCTCATTAATTACAAGGAAAGACAAAACTGCTAATCAAACTGGAATATTCATGTCAGCATGCCAGGGAGCTGCTCTTTTTTTAGAAGAGTCTACATAGAAAAGCAAATTAGCATGAGCAGGTGTTTGGATGAGCATGGACTTAAAGTGTGGGAATTAAATGACACCGAAGTCATAAGATGTGGTGACCAGGAGCACACCTTCTGCCGTAGGGAAGGAGACGAGAATAAAGCACTTCCAGTGGACCAGACCCCATCTCTCCTTTAATCTTTCAGGAATATATTTGGAGAGGGGACACAAATCTTCTTAATAGCTGGTTTGAGCACCCTGCCTTCAGGAGCCCGATAATGAGCATCAGCCCTGTTTTGTTTTTGTTATTTTTTTTTCTCAGATCCTAAAGGCCACTTCACACCTTTCAGCTTAATCTTCATTCTCCCATTATAATGCAGCTGAATAAGATCCTGGAGAAGCGGCCTGTTCCTAAATACATGATTAATAAAACATCTTTTTTCTCTGCAAATGAGATTCTTACCCATTACTTGTACTTTTCATTTGCCTTGTACTTAGTTGAATACTTTCTAAATACATACTGTAGCAAAATGAGGCATAACAAAATATTTTTGTAATGAACTATGTTCAAAGTATGCAAAACCTTAACCTTTAGTGTCTCTTCCAGAAGTACAGCTGAATCAACCTCATATGGAGTAGAGGTGCCCTGCGCTTCAGCTATGTGTGGTGCACATCTAACCCCCTTGTATCTAACTGAGTTTGAGTCTTGGCTTCCAATCTAGGCCACAGTGGCGCCCAGAGCCTCTGACACCTCTGTTATCCCATGGGTCCACTTTGTCACCATTAGTCATTTGTCATGTGCGCTTTATTGATGTGATCTGTCCTCTTGATTTCCATGGATCACATTTTTCCTAGCATTCACTTAAATTTAGAGGAAAGGACAAAGCTAGAGAGAGAAGACATCTTGACATCTTGCCTAAGCTGACAGAAATTTCTGGCGAAGAAATTACTAGCTTCTTAAGTAAAAGAACTTATTTTGAAATAATAACATTATAAATACACAATGGTCAAAGTACAAGGTAAATTATTCTTATATGACCTGATACAAACACACACACACACACACGCACACACACACACACACACACACCTGGTCTACATTTTCCTATCCCAGTGAAAAGAAATTAGAATTATCATATGGATACAAAGTAAAAAATAACTTGTCCAACATTTATATTTTTACTATGTTATGGTTTAGATCTAAAATATTCACCAAATATCTTACACATTCCAAGGTACAGTTTTGGAATGATGAATCATAGAGGAAATTTACCCATCAGTGAAGAATCCATTGATGAGTCCATAGCTATTGTACTGGTAAGAGGTGGTGCCTGACCAAAGAGGGGCCCAGAGGCTTGTGACCTGGAAAGTTACATTCTTTTTTTTTTTTGAGACAGAGTCTCACTTTGTAGTTCAGGCTAGTCCTGAGCTCACTATGTAGCCCAAGCAATACTCATACCAATCCTTCTGCCTCTGCCTCCTGAGTGCTGGGACTACAGGCATGAGCCACCACATCCAGCACTGTGGTATGTGGTTCTGATTGCTGGTGGGCATGAGTGTCCATGCCTGGCATTGTTGTATGTTGTTATAGGGTTGGAACCTGGGCCCTTGCACTTGCACGGCAGGTGCTGGAACCACTGAGCTAAATCCCTGGCCCTGGAAGGTTGTATTCTTGTATTCAGCTTCTCCTTTCTCTCTGTGCTTCCTGGAGGCCAGAGGTTGAGCAACTTTTCTTCCCCGCCCCTTTCCTTGCTGTTTCTGCATCCAGTCAGCTATAGCCTGAGCCTCCAAAACTGGGAGCCAAAGTGAATTTTCCTCCTCAGGTTGTCCCAGTGACAAGAAATTGACTGATACATACTTAGGAGGAATTTCTAAAATTTAAAATACACTTCTTTGATTTTAAGTTCTCTAGCCACTTTCAAACTCTGTTTCACTTCAGTCTTTTATTTTGTATCAGTCCTTTCCTACTTCATTTTCATCCCTTTCTTGTCCAGATCTTAACATTTAACACTTCAACTACTCTACTAGAAAACCCAGCTTCCTCATCCTTTTATTTCTCTATTACCTCTGTGTAATAAATCTCCAGCGCTGGATTAACCCAAACATATCTGCCTTCTCCAAATCTGCACACAGGTAGCCAAGTGTTAGCGAACCCATACAGCTGAGTGGAATGGCGCTGTTACACATTTAGGATTTCTGACTCCTCTGGGCTTCCATTCTAGCCATCCTTGTTCCTGGTCAGTTTTCCTTTCCCCTCTTGCCCATGGTAGGCTCACACATTTGCTACTCTTCTCATGCTTCCTAGTCCACCCAAAGTACCCTTATTATAACTGATAAAATTGAGATGGTCAGAAATGGGCTTTCCTCACTTCTCAACCCTGCTCAGAAGTTTATCTTCATCCCTGTAGTTCCTTTCTTCAGGGGGAGGGGTGGATGTACAAGATCCTAACACAACGATGCTTTTGAGTTTATTCTTCTCTATGTCCATCCAGGAAGTGTTTCATTAATTCTCATTTGTTCTCCTTTCTGGTTTCAACTTATCTTTCCTTCTGGTTTCTTTTTATCACTTACTTACATTAAAGTCTCTTCAAATATAAAAAATGAACAAACTCTCACCATCCTGCATCTTCCTACAGCCATCAGTCTACATAATTCATATTATTCCTCTTTTCATCCAAGCTTATGCCAATTCTTTGATATCCATCCAGTCTTCCATCAAGAATGATTTGGCTTCTGCCCCCTCAAATCCACAGAAACTATTTGCCTCAAAATTACCAATGGCTTCCTCATTGTCCTCTCTTACTTGACTTCCCTAAGATATTTTGGCATTGTTTTCTGCTCTACTTTTTGAGATTCTCTTTAATTTCCTAGATGGAAGTGCGCTCATGACTCTCAAACTGTGTCTCCAGCTCCACACTCTACTCTAGTCTGAAGACTTTCATGTTGAACTGCACATTAAATCCAACACACATGTACACAATGTGTCTTGTTTATCTCTCCCACGGCTCTTTGTTCTTTGTGCTCAAATCATCAAATCAGAAGCCTGGGAGTCGTCTGTAACTCCCCCCTTGCCTATGCCCTTACAGCCAAAATCTTCCTACTCTGTAACAAAAAGCTTTAACTTATAGAATGAAAAAAGTGTCTCTTCTCCTGCTTCCCATCTTACTACAGAGAAATTGTATGTGGAAAGTGAACTCCTACAGCTCTGTCCTTCTGCTCTTCAGACATAACTCGCATTCATTGAATGAAAACATCAGACCGGGAGGCGTGAACTCAGCTGCGGAGAGAGGTGCCAGGTGTCAAGCTGATTTAGTTTTTCAATATTTGTATTGAACAAATGGGGCTTTGCAAACCATAATCATCTTGAATTATATACACCATTACACTGCGTTAGCAATCAAGTGAAAGAAATGAACATGTATCCAGGGAAAGTTCAGGCTGTGAGAACCATCAGACTGAAATCATTTGTAGGACCTTGCCAGAGTCTTCTGAGAGGCAACTCCCTGGTTCCTTCTCATGTGGAAGAACTTAGGGCTCTGGACCAGAAAGACCAACCTTGAGGTTCCAAGTGAGAAATGAAGGCAAACCAGAAAGGGGGCGAGTGCTGCCACCCCCTCATCAAGGTTGGCACACGCGGGCGGACGATCGCTCCATCACCTACAGCCCCTATTGCCATCAGCATGCATATCCAAGAACCATGTGAGAGGCATCTCAGAAAGAAAAGACCTAAATGACTCCGATATTTTTTAAATAATTTATGTTAATCAGACTCAATTTTTATATCAGAAAAAAATAAATGGAGAGCAACAATAAACTAAATGCCATCCAAGATTTGCTTTCTCTGAGTTACTGGCTTTTACCTCTGGTGGCAATGAATAAGGGTGGTATCACGGACTCCTTTGAGAATCCAGTGAGAGATATGGACTCTTTTCTGGAAAATGCTAAAACACACACACACACACACACACACACACACACACACACACACCCTTTATGACAATTTCAGGAGTTTGATGCATCATCATTTAAGAACTTCTCTTTATATCTGGACAATGACTAGATATCAATTTTATTAGGACTGAAACATACTTTTTATCATCACCTAAACATATAATTTTCACTCAATATCTCCCTCCAAATCACCCAACTTTTCTAAGAAGTACCTTTTTCATTTCTGAGCATTCTTGCTGTGAAGTCTTTTGAGGGGCTTGCTTTCCGATTCAGCATATACTATTCCTTGGTGAAGCTAGTGTTTCTCCAACAAAATTCCTTTGGAGGATTTAGACCCCCACCCCCAACTGGGAGTGCCAGGAAGAATAGGCTAGATTTTAGCTGTCTCCTTTGGGCTTTCCTTTCCAGCTGCGTCCAGAGAGAAGTATATCAAAGAGACCTTGTTTCAGAAGGTGGAGGAGGACAGATGTTCTTTACTTGAAGAGGCAAGAAAAAAACTGTTCTGCCTTGCCCAGAGATTTAAGTCAGCAGTGCATCCTCGGGAGGAGAGAAAAATTGGTTCCACTAAGACAAAGACGCCTGTTAAGGGTTTGGAGGTGTTTGGGAGTTGGCCTGAGTAGAAAAACGCAAGTGGAATTTGTATTAATAGGTAAAGGCTAGAGCTAAATGTTCCCAACACTTAAATGTTCTCAGTGTTCAGATAAATCCATATCTTCAAGGCTGTGGGAAAATATTAGAGATAGCATCGATCTTGCTGCTTTATTTCCACCGTTGCCATGTGAGCTCAATCTCTCTGTTACTAATAACTATACCCTCACTTTCTGTGAGCACCCTTCTGTATAACATTCCCTACAAGCTGTGCATTTACCACTTGCATTTCCCTACAACCTAAGGAACTTTTTCACTAATTCCAAGAATTAAAGTCTCTTCTGACTTTCTTCTAATCACAAACCATGAGAAAATATTTTGTGTGTGGTAACCACTAGATAAACCTAAATATTAATTTCTCCATTTGGTGGCAAAGTCCAATTTTGTTTCACACTATTTTTGCAAAATCATGGAAAACAAAATGTTGGCAGAATTCCACAGAGGAAAATAAGAATTTCAGCAGTTTTATCTAATTCTATTACTTTATCACTTCCCAAACTCACCAGTTGTTATACCATATTGGAAAATGTCACCAGCAATTTCTCTATCTCGTATCTTCTGGAGAAAAGAGAATTTTGTTTCATGCCTGAAAAGAAAATAGAAGAGAATCTTGTTAAAAAAAAAAAAAAGACATAACAATTTTTGTTCGCACTTGTCTATTACAAACTGATAGGTGCTGAGAAAAGATTTTGACAAATTGTTTTAGTTCATATTTACTTTTTCTTAAAAAGGGGGGTGGATTTAGCTCAATGGTTCTGGCACCTGCCTTGCAAACACAAAGTCCCCAGTTTGACCCCTGGTAACACACCACAGTGTTGTATGTGGTGGTTCATGCCTGTAATCCCAACACTCAGGAGGCAGGAGCAGGAGGATTGCTGTGAGTTTGAGGCTGGCCTGGGCTACATAGTGAGCACAAGGCCAGCCTGAACTACAAACTGAGACCCTGTCTCAAAAAAAAAAAAAAAAGAACAATACTTCCAACTTTCATTTGCATTTTTAATTTGCCATAGTATATTCAACATTATGTAGTATATAATACTCAAAAAGCCATAATTCCCATGGATCCCAAGAATAGAGCTTATATATTCATAATTCTGTCTGCCTGAAGTTCCCTTCTGCCCACATAGATGTGTGCATGTGCATAGGCACACACGCGTGCACACACACACATATCATTGATTCACTCTGAGGCAACAATCATTTTTTACTAGGTTAGACAAGTAATTATAAGTACAGCGTGGAGAAAAGGGTCCAAATTTAGGACGTGATGCCAACATATCTAGAAAGAAGGGAGGAAAAGTGGGAAATGAGCAAACCTAAGGTTTCAGTGGAAACGTCATTCTTTTCGTCCTGTTCCAAGGGCATTGCAATGCTAGTAGCCTTAGCCCAAATGTAAAAGAAAGAAGAACCCATGATTTATGTAAGTAAGCAGCGACATCATATAGTGACCAAGAGTTTCAGAAGCAGAACGCCTGGATTTGACTCTTAGCTCCAGAAGCTATGCTTGTAGTAAACTGTTTAATCTTTTTTTCCTCAGATTCTCTTTGGCCAGAACTTATTGACAATGACGATGATGATAATGACATGTGAAGAATAAATAGCACACAGAAGAAACAAACACTGCCAGCACACCTTGTACCAATTGCAAGGGGATAATATATATGGGATAATTTTTAAATTATATGTCCTTTAGCAAAAACTACACTTCATTCTCACTCCTCTCCTTTCACTCGCTCAGCCATCATTGACCAGAAGGAATGCTGGCGTTGGCCATAGCTCTTGGGAAGAAGTCGAAGAACCTATATCCTCTCTGATACATGAGAAGACATTTTAGAAGTTTCTCTGAAGTAAGATTGGAGAAAAGAGTTATGAGGAAAGCAAAAAGAGGAAGAAGCTGTGATGGCATCTGAACAAGTCTTGGTCCCTTACATGATTCCTGTCCCCTAAGACTTACTTCAAATGAATAAAACAGTAGAACCCCACATAAGAGTCAGGACCTGAGAAGAGGAGACCTCTGTCTCACACCCAACTAGACTCAAGCAATGCCAACCTGACAGAATGTCCTGCACCACGAGAGCAGGGCAGCAGGCAGGCAGAGACGGCTTCAGATAGTGCTGAATCAAAGAAAATCTTAAAGGCCACCACTCGATATACCTCAATCAGAAAGGTGCAGAAAGGACTAAACCTCTGTGCTTCAGAGAGGACTAAATCTCTGTGCTTTTTCTCTGGGAAAAATAGAAGCCAACCTAAAGGGATATTACAGCCCTGACACCACGGGGACAACACAGTAGAAGTTAAGAGGATCACATGGCTAGAAGCCAGCTAGGAACAACAGTAGATGTGAGTGTGGTGGAGTAGCAATGCCTTCACCTGAGGAGTTTGTACACCTTAGTGGATATCAGACTAGAAAGGTACCAAAGCCAGGGGCCCAGTCTTCTTCCACTGATGCTGGTTAAGGCACCAGGATCTTAGATGCCAATTCTGGGACCAAGGTGGGGTCAGGAAGGACCAAATAGTGACTTAAATCAAGTATAACACTGAAATGATTGCTTCAATTGAAATTAATCACGATTAAATTTTTTCCTTCCAGGAAGCAATATGGGGCTCAACAGAGAGAATAACTTGAGGTACAGGAAAGAAAACTTGACAGAAGATGAAAAGTCATAGTTGTTCATTTATAAGTGGAAAGGACTAGGATTCATATTCACATGTGCCCTGTACCCTGAGTTCTCCACAGTTTAAGATGATACTGGGAATTCTTCATAGGCAGTCTTGGATATTGACTACAAAGGAAGAAATCTTCTGGATGGATAGGCCAGTAGAGCAGGTAACTAAAGAATTAGGTACATGTCAATTACATGAATTAAGGAGTATGGGACTCACTGCAGCCAAGAAAACATCAGTACCTCCTGCTAGACAGAACTCTGAATTTGGGAGGTCCTAGCTTCAGATCCCAGCCCCACTCCTTGCTTAGTCTTTGATCTTCCTCTCTTGGAACCCCAACCTCGCTGTCTACAAATAGTGTTCTTAGGTTGGGATTACACGAGGGCAAGCATGGAGGACAACTTCAGCTGGCCAGACCTGTGGAAGAGGAAGAGGCTCACTGAGTATGTGATAAAGGGCAAAGACCTGCCTCCAACATCTCTGCTTCCCACTCCAGACTGGCTTCACCCACGTAATGTTCCACTATCACATTGTTGGGCTAAGTCACACCTTGGCTGGCTGGATGACCACAACCACCATGCTGTCCTGTGCTAGTTCAAGAGTTATTTGCCTCTGGATTCGCACAAGCTGGCTTGCTAAATTAGCCTTAAATTCCTCTCCTCAACACTGCAGCTGCTTCTGCACCAACTCACCTCCTCCCTGACTCGCTGTGCCTAGGAAGTGCCAGCGTCTTTTGCCCTTACAGAGCCTGGCGGTTGTAGATGTCTCATTCCAGAGCCATCACAGAGTTTTACCTTATAACTGAGAAGAGAGGTGTTATCTCAAGTAAACAGATACTTCCGGCTTTCTGATTGATCCAGAGGAAAATTGTGCAGCCATATTAATGTCATGCTGTCCAATTTCAGTGGTTTTCAGGGTAGGGTGTTGAAGGGGGCTTCACAGGGGTAAAGGTGATGACACCCACCCTGACTTACAAAAAAAGAGCAGAATCTTGGAAAGGGAGTAGCAGTCTAAATGGGGGGTCGCTGAAAGCTTCCTGGGGCTGGTAGAAAGGAAAAGAGGGTCCACTGAGAAAGAGCTCAGGCTGAGAGGGACCCAGAGGCTCCAGCAGTGGGGGGTGTGCACACCTCCCGACAGCCTGAGGTATTTCCGTGTGGAAACTGCTGACCACACTCTTTCTAAGTTAGCACATTTTGTTGGCTTCCTTGTTGTAGGCGTTGAGGATTCTTGCCCAGCTCTCTGACTGTATTCACTTTTCTCTCTCTAACACATTTCTGTCTGGGCCCATACTCTTAATCATGAAGTCAAAATGCCCTGTTATCAGAGATTCCAAGGGGAAAAAAAAAACCCAAACCCAAGAAAGCCGTGAAAGGCAGCTGGGATTCCACTGAGAGGGGAGTACAAATTCAAGCCACACCTCATGAAACCTGGCAAACCCCGACATGTTTTCCAGTTGCTCTCCAGCCTCCACATCCCCGAAGACCTCATTGTCCCTAAAGAAACCCGTCAGTGTGCACAGGCTAATGAGACCCTCCAGTCACCAGAACAAGCGGCTCTACAGGGAGCCTGTTTCTGCGCACTCCGCAGCACGCCGCTGGAAACACCTGGTCCTCTTCGCACCCCGCCCCCATTGCACTCCCAGCTCCAAGGAAAGAGCCACCGACTCCTTCAACCTTGGCAGTCCAAAGACTGTGCGAGGAGCCTCCCTGGAGTCACCAGTCTTCTCTTTGGTGTGTCCGAGCTGCAGGCTGGGACTCCTGCTTCCAAAGGGGTGGCGATGTATCACCATCTCATCCCTGAGCGATTGTTCTAGAGAAAGTTACCGTGTAGTCCGAGAAAGCTTTTCGTAGGAGCCGGGGAGTTAGCTCAGCGGCATCACACTTGCCTTGTAAGAAAGCTTTTAGTGAAAGTCAAGGTAGAGATTAACATGGAGCGTGCTTATTTCTGAAATGAAGACTCACTCCCGGATTTCAGATGGAGGACATGATGACTGGCATGGCAACCCCGGTTTATACGCAGGGTGACTTTCACATTCGGAACATACTCCAGTGCTACCCACATTTCCCGACAGAAACCGCTTGGTACTGGGAGAAACTAATCTTATACAGAAAGAGGCAACTGTTTTGCAGCCCCTCATCTTCATGGACAGAAAGTGCCACATCCCGCTCCCTTGCTGTTTATTTGTTTTGTTTTGTTTTGTTTTGTTTCTCAATGTTGTGCCAAACCATCTTTACTTACAGACAACCACCCGTGTTATCTACCCACACTGAGGTCTGGTTAGTTCTTTGTGAATCTTAGGAATCCATGTATGTCTGTAGCTTGAATATTGGCCATATGACCCCGATTAAATTGCTAATCTTCTTGTATCACAGTAAACTCAGAATAATATCAACTCTCTTGCTAGATGTTAGAGTTAATGTCAGAAAGGCATACTGCCATATGAGAAAAGAAGCAAGAGAATGACTGTAGCCCTTCCTGCCTGTAGCATGCACAAGCTGGAGGAGAGAAAACCCCAAATTTGAAGTACGTTTGTACTACTGGACATTTTAATTATCAACTGAGTTTCTTTATTTCACCTCATAGTATCCAAAAAACTCATAGGGCCACCTGAGTTTTCTGGTCGGGCTTGAAGGAAAATTAATTCCACAGTGTGGGACAGTGGGAGACAAAATCAGTTACTTTTTAATGATATGATTCTGTATGCTTATTCAGCATTAAGAGTCAATGTAATTACTGACTAAGGTATTAGTCGTAACTCTTTATTTAACTTAAGTAAATAAAGAACATGAAGTGGTTCATGTTACCTAGAAAGTCTGGAAACTCAGATGAGACCATCAGCACAGTCTCTGTCTCTGTGTCTCTCCCCACCTCCCTCTTTCTCTCTCTCTTTCCCTCTCTCTTTCCCCTGTAGATGTCTCATTCCAGAGCCATCGCAGAGTTCTATGCTAGCCATCTATGTTAGTGTATCACACTCATTTTATTTCCATATTAGCTGGTTGTATTTGTTCAGAGAACACAATTCCGACAGTCATCTACAGGCTTGCAAAAATCCCAGCTCAGCTGCCAAAGAAAAAGAGTCTCAATTTCAGTGTCTATTAAGTAAAATAATTAAGAAATAACTGATTCAAATGGCTTGTACTACTGTGTCCACAGCAGTGGACAGTAGCTGCTGTCCCGAGGGCCAGAATACTTAATTAACAGGCTCTCTGGATCAACACCTGCAAAAGAAAGGCCTCTCTCCAGAGGAAATGGGCTGGGAGTCCCTGGATGAAACAGTATGCTCAGCAGAAAAAAAAGAAAACTATAAGTGCCATAGTTATACATACTATGTAGCACAAGAAACTGAAGCTAAAGGATATCATTTTTTTTTTAGTCTTTCCTCCCTTTTTGGTAGGAAAGGAAATCAAAGCATACACTGTACCCTTATGTCCCCAGCCCTCAAAGATGAGGCAGAACATATGTAATGATGATGACAACAATCATATATATACATATATATGATATATATCACATATATCATATATATATCATATATATATCTTACTACTGGGGACCTTCACTTACTCTCTCCCCTGGGTCAGTTCCCTGGAGCTCCCCTCCATTGAGGACCTGCCTGTCAAACTGCTGCTCATTTTTCAGCACTCAGTTCACAGGTCACCTCCGCCATGAAGCTGCCGCTGGTTCGCAGGAGAGGGCAGGAGCTGATCCTTTCACTGCGCAGTGGCCTCAGCGCTTTGTGTAACGGCACTGGCCTTGGGCCCGTGGCAGAGTCGTCTGGGCAGCTGGCGTAAGTGCCACCTCCACCTGATCTCCCTGCCCTCCGCAGCACACATTCCTCCTCTCTACTCCCAAAGACTCAGACCTTTTTGAATTTTTAATTTGCTTATCAACTATTTCTAAAATGATCAGACAGATTATTGCTATTATGCAAACCCATACCTTTGCATTTTGTACAGCTCAAAGTTCTGTTTTATTAAATAAGGCAAACACTCCATTTATACTTTGTGGTAGTTTTAAAGTATGTTGGTGCATTTTGAAACTTCTTTCTTAAAAAGAGTCCAATTCCCTTCCTCTGCATGGGTTGACACAAGTGACTAACTCTAATGGTTTGAATAAAAAGTTCTCCTGTAGTGGGCGATGTGGTGAATGTGAGGTGATGAATGCTGCTGCACCTTCCTCTGGTTCTCTCCCGGACTGCTGACTCTGGTGGACGAGACTCACTAAGACACTGTCATGAGGACTCAAACAGTTGATGGAGAACCCATGGCTAGTGGGCATCTCTCATGCACACTTGCACCCTCACTCACGATGATTCTGGACTCACAGACTGAGATTAGGTCAGGAGCGAATCAGACTCCAATTGCTTGAGCCAGGGTGTGATAAAGGATGAAAGAGACAGAGACAATCAGTTAGAACGCAAAGGGGTCTAGAAGGAGAGATGCCTCCAGGGGACACTCTCAACAATCACCAGGGTGTCTGCTTTTATAAGCCAGCAAGAAGCACAGGAAGAAGGGTCATGTGTCATCTGTGGAACAGCAACTTTCGGTCGATGTCAGTAAGTGGGTAACTGATGAGTAATGGGGAACAAGATTAATGGGGACAGATCCTTCCCTCTACCTGGATGACTGTGTTGTATCCATTGTCCTCAGCAGTTGTTATCTTGCCCTAGGAGTGCTGTGCTTATGAGTTTTCACAGATGCAGCCAAAAAAATGGTAGTTTTTTGTTAATTTTCCTGTTCTTGAATCAAGTTATGCCGTCCTTTGACTCTACGGGACCCGTCACATAGCCTGATCCTCAACAAGATAGTAACTGTTTATTGATTTAAAGTTTGGAAACAATTTGTTACTCAGCAGTGGGTAACTAATGCACACTTCTACACATAAGATCTAGTAACTATTCTTGGCTCTGGTCATCTTATCCTTGGTTGCTTAAGAAACAGAGCCTGATGTAAAAGTTAATGTGCAAATAATTATGGTGTTTATTCCAGGAGAGCAGGAGTGAGGGAAAGATGGAAGGAGGGAGAACAAATCCTAGAGTGCAATATTGAGCAGGCCTTTGCTTGCCATCAATTGCTACTGATAACGATCATTCCATCAACTACAGGACGGATTCTGCGAATTCAACTGCATCCCACTTTAATGTGTGCAGAGGAAGTAAAAAAGCATTTACTCACTAGTTTCCCTTTCACTTTTGTCAAGGTTCATCTTCAGGATCTCAACACCTCCCACTTTTCTGGGTATGTTTTCCTGATCCCTCTGTTGATCAGCTTTTTGTTATGATAACACTTGTGATCATTTGGCTATTGCTCTGAGTCTGTGGCTACACATCATAGTAGAAGCATGTGATTCAGCAAAACCACTTCCCTTGTGGCAGCAGGGAGGAGTGGGAGAGGCCAGGGGCCCACTATTCTCTTTAAGGTCACACCCCCAAAAAACCTGAAGACTTCCTACTAAGCTTTAAAGTTTCACAAACTCCCAACAGTGCTGTTCTGGGGGACAAATCCATAATGTACAAACATTCGGGCAACATTTAAAATTCAAAGTATAATAGTCCCGCACAGGTCCCTGGTGTCACATGTGATACAATAAATAAGGAAACCCCAGGGCATCACACTCCTTTGCCAGTCATGGCCCATTGCTTGGTTGTGTCCATCTGAGTTCAACTGTAGCTCACACAAAGCTGGTCACCAAACAATAGCTGGGGCAGAATAAATGGCAAAGATACTAGAGGATAAGGCTCAGAGGTTCTGAAGAGCTGCAAGAGAGACGTCAGAGTCAGGGTGTGGATGGCAGCGTGCTAACTGCACTTGTCCGCAAATCTAAGGTCTGGAAAAGAGTCAGACAATGAGCAAAATTAGCACAACAGCATCTGTGATTAGTCAAATTCTAATCAAAGGGACCTAGACATAAATTCCAAGATTGGAATCAGGACATTCAGACACTGAAACAATCCAACTGCAGAGGGGAGTTGTTATTAATAGAAGTGAGGGTCTGAGTGGCATTACAAGCCTGAAGTCCAGCAAGAAAGAAATGAGCAGTAGCTCCTATCATGTCAGAGGAGAGGGTTCATCAGGCCAGGGAGCCAGGCACACCTCCAGGTGAACACGACTAGTCTGCCTCACAGAACTTGGTGACGCCCATTTTGATGTCTATATACTGCTGAGTTCTCCTGTCCTAGTCTTAGGCTCCCAGGTACTGCTCCTTTCTCATCTTCTTCCTAAGTAAATGCACCAAAGGGAGATCTGATATATAAGCAAAAGGATCAGATTCACCTGACAGTTTCAATGGTATGAGCTATCCAGCCCACTCAGGTTGTGTGTGTAAGTCCTACTCATTTATTCAATTAATTGCTTATCATGGGCCCTATGGTCAATACCAGGGTGACCAGAAATGAAGCCCAGACCCTCTCCTCTCTTTTTTTTCTTAAACCACCCACAGGCTTTTCAGTAACAGAGAATGTAGCCAGGCATAGTGGCTCACATGCCAGCTTGAACTACAAAGCGAGATTCTGTCTCAATAAAAAACAACAAAAAACAAAAAAGAGAATGAGACAGAGAGGAGGGAGGGAGGAAGAGGAAGTGAAGAAGGAGAAGGACAAGAAGAAGAGGAAGAAAAGGAAGGAAGGATGGCTTGCGAATTTACACAACACACATGGACGTGCACTCACTGTGGAGGGCACATGAAAACCAGAATCCTGCGGTAGGTCGGCCACAGAGCCCTGAGGACTGAGACAGGGAGGAGGCCTCGTGGGTGTCTGCCCTCAGAACTCCACACCCAGCTCCACAGCCCACCAGGAGCTCTGCCACTGCTCCATGTGGATCCTTCTCCTCCTGGGATGCTTTGCCCACTTGGTTCCCTGAGATCAGCTGGCACAGCACCCACCCATCTCAGAGGTGCCAATGCCTCTAACTGCTCCCCGGAATGCCCAGGGTCTCCCTCTTCTTTTCCCTCCCCTCTTTCAGTGAGGACGCAAGCTCTGCTGGCTGTTTTCCAAGGCTGACTCCGCTTCCCACTGCAGCTTCCTCTTTCCAGACATGAGCTTGGTACTTCCCCTGGTGCAGTCTGATGTATGCAGCCATTCAGGGTTGGACTGGACTCTGTTCATGCCTTCATTCTCTCATGTATCAAATATTTCCGAGTTCCTACTTAGAAGCGGAGTAGTCAGGGCAGAAAAAGGTCACAGATTAGGACATTTCTAAAGTGCAGCAGTTTTATTTACTTAGAATGCAAGATAGAAGACATGAAAGCTGACCTGCCAGGAGTCTGGTGGCCATTAGGTCTCAGTTCAGCTCTGAATAAACCCATTTTTTGGACTGTCCTTTCATATTGTTATTTGAAGTCTACACTTATCTCATTTCCAGAAATTGTTTTGTGACCCACAAGAGAGAGAAGGCCTTAAACACAACAGTAAATAAATGTGCATTTGAAAAGTGACCCAAGTGGACATTTTGAGGATAAGAGGAAATCAATAAACAAAACGAAAGCAAACATATGAAAGGATATTTCAGTATACGTTTGGAAAGAAATGAAATACTAATTTCATTGGAAGATGAAGGTATGCCACTAAGGCACAAACCAAACAAATAAAAAGATATTTATATTGCATTTGCAGATATTTATATTGGGTTGTTAATATTATTCTTTGTTGAGTTTATTGGTACATTTTAGATATACATTATAATCACATTCATCATTGAGCATTCATACCTATACATGATATATCTTGATTATTTTTTCCCATTCCCCCACCCACCTGAGGGGAACTGAAGACAATTTACTCGGACTTATGACTTACTTACTTGGATTTGAAGATGTCTGCCCTGCCCTAAGAGATCTTCAACTACACGGATTATTGTGAGACCACTCTGTTTTATGCATGCTAGGATTATGGGTGTGAAGGTTTGGTACCAAATAAAGGTACAGTAAGCTGGGGTTATGCCCTCTTCTTCTCCCTCTTCTGCTGCTGTAGTATTTGACTTCTGCTGATGCTCAGAGTAGCAAGAGTTGAGCCTGGAATCAGTCTCTTTCTCAAGGTTCAAACTTTCTTGTTTGTTAATCCTTTTGCTGTGAGACTTGCGGGGTACTGGAGCTTGCCACTGGGGCTCTGGCTGTCTCCTCTTCCCAACTCCCATACCCTCCCTTCAATTGTTCATCCCTTATATACATAACCTTTATTTCTGTTTTTTCTTTTTAAACTGTCAAATTTTTTCTTGCTCTTTGCTTTCCCCTGATCACCCCCTAGATCCATTTCCCTTTTGAACATTTTTTTTCCTATTTCACATACCTTTTATATGTTTTGGACTTCATTTACACCTTCAGTTTCTCATACTAGAGAAATGATATGATATTAAACTTATATGTCCTATTTATTTTACTTATCAGTGTGGCCTCAAGGAGCATCCATGTAGCTGTAAATGTCTCAGGCTTATCTTTTTATGGCTGCATAGTACTCCATTGTGTTTAAAAACAAAAAAACCCCACATCTTCTCTACCTAGTCACTAATTGATGAGGTTTTGGGCAGTTTCCAAGATACAGGTATTATAAAATGTGCCACAATAAACATGGATGCACTTATATTGCTGTGGTTTGATTCTTTTAGTTCTTTTGGAAATATATCAGCAGGGAAATAGCAAAGTCAAATGGAACCTCTAATCTTAGTTTTTTGAGGAATCTTCGCATTGATTTCCACAGTGGTTGCCCCAGTCTACATTTCCACCAACAGTGGAGAAGGGATCCTTTCTCTCTGTAGTCCTGCCAGTATCAGTTGTTGATTGATTTCTTGATAGCAGCCATCTTTCTGGAGTGAGACAGAATCTCAGTGTTGTTGACTTTCAGGTTGTTAATTTTTAGGACACACGACATTGAGTTCTTCTGAACTGTTGGAGTTCTCATCACAATATAATAGACAACCTGGACCAAAAGGGAGCCCTGGGTTTGGGGTGACAGATTACTGCAGAGAGAGGGGAAGACCCACATTGTCCAAGGGAAATGCTTTTAAACAGAAGTAAAAAACAAAAAAAATCTGCCCAGATATCATACCCTAGATATGCATCATAACTTCTGGAGACATTTTTTAAGAACCTTTGTGTCTGAGCCCCACCTCAGGTTCTGAACTGTTGACCTTAGATATCATCTCTGCCATCCAGCATTCCGCAGTCTCCTGAGTTCCTGCACGACCGCCAGGCCTGGATTCAGCACATTCCTCCTTACCTCAGGTGTGTTTAGTCGCCCTCCAGTTCCCACTGGACTGTGAGCCTGTAAGTCAGAAAAATAGATAGCTATCCCCTCCGATTAGATGGGATTTCTTTCCAGAAAGTGGCTGGTTACTCATAATTAAAGTTAAACTCTTATGTTAATGGTTGCAGTCGTAGGTAGTTAATGGTGATCTGTGCATCCCATTTATCAATTCAGAATTTAGGAGAGTTCCTAAGCCCGAGGTCTCATGAGTCTCAGCAATGACCATGGCTTAAATCGTTTCAGCTGCATGACTGAAAGGCGAGCCCAAAGAAGGGGACAGCTGTCAGGCTTCTAATGCACGAAGCCGCTCTGGCTCTCCCTCCCTGCCGGTGACTCACCCGCAGTTGCCACACATCAGGAAGGACCCAGGACACAGATGGGACACTTTGAATGTCACCCAATTGCCAATTTTCACATTTCAGAAAGACTTGGAAGTGGGCTGAGCCCTAAAACCACATCACGTCTCCCCACTTCATACAGCTTATTTTCAACTGCTAATGTCATCAGTGTGTCATCTGACAGTGACATGCACTGTTTCTCCTCACAACCCCTCTACAAGCTAATGTGCCATGAGGTCACCTTCCCCATCAGCCGAGTCAGAATCATCACACTCTGGAAAGGAAAAGCTAACAGACCTTCCTAATCACAGACAGCATTTCCTGAGTGCCTACCAAGGCCCAACCATTTCACACATTTTATTTCACTTAATTCTCACAGTAACTCTAACATCAAAGTTTCTCTGTTCTCATATATTAGATGAAAAGACTGAGGCTTGGAAAGTGAAGTATTCTGTTTAAAGTTACATATTTAGGAACGTAGATTTATAGAATCTAAAATTTGTATTTCTCAGCCAGGGATTTAGCACAGCAGTTCCAGTATCTGCCTGGCAAGTGCTAGGTTCTGAGTTTGGTCCCCAGTAACAACATAATCCAATGCCAAGCATGGTGGCTCATGCCTGTAATCTCAGCACTCAGGAAGCAGAGGCAGGAGGATTGCTGTGAGTTCCTGGCTAGACTGGGGGCTACATAGTGAGTTCAAGGCCAGCCTGAACTATAAAAGGAGACCCTGTCTCAAAACAAAATAAACATTTCTCAAAGACAGGAATTGTCTACAAAGCAGCATGCCCAGGGTGATAAGTTTTGTGGTTAAACAAA
>PVIR01030938.1:0-19848 GCA_004026965.1 Petromus typicus | reverse complement strand
CGCAAGGGCCCGGGTTTGATTCCCCGGTAACCACATAACAATACTGGGTGTGGAGACACACCCAGCAGCAACCAGTACCACATACCACAGTGCCGGGCATGGTGGCTCACGCCTGTAATCCCAGCACTCGGGAGGCAGAGGCAGGAGGATTGTGATGTGAGTTTGAGGCTGAGTTCAGGGCCAGCCTGAACCACAAAGCGAGACCCTGTCTCAAAAAACCTAAAAAAAAAAAAAGAACAACAGCAAAAAGACCTCTGCCTGGAAATCATCTTGTATCCTCTATTCGACCTCAGCTGATCTCTTTTTTTTTTCTCCCTTAGCTCAGGTCTTGTTCGACTTAATTTAGGTCAGTCAAGGAGCACGGGTCCCTGTGACTAGGGTTGATCAGTCAAGGTTTATGTTCGAGTCAGGTGGGAGAGAGGTACCAACCAGAACACAGTGGGGCCCCTGCCAGCCTGGAGGAGGGCCCGTCAGCTACGCAAGCTACACTACAACCTAAAAAAAGCCACCGCCTTCCTGAGGCTTAAGAAGGACTGGAGGTCATGACGGGAGGGGAAGGAAGAGTCCCAATCTGACGGGAGGGGAAGGAAGAGTCCCAATCCCTGACTCAGTGGCACCACTTCCAGTGCAGTAAGCATCATTCCTCTGATAGGCAACAGCCTTCGGAGGCGGTATTGTATTTTCTCTGCAGGTGAGGAAACAGATAGACAGATCAGGTAACACTCCCAGTGCCACACAGCGGGAGGAAGGGCTGGGACTCACTGGCACAAGAGCTGGGCTCTCACGCAACCGCTCAGACAGAGCCTCGCCCCAGGCAGACAGGCGAAGCCCATTCAGACCTTATCTGGAAACCATGGCAAAAAGCATAAGCAGTTGGCCTCAGCAGCATGAGGGATACCACCAGGTGTCTGCCCACATGCATGCCAGCCACACACTTGGTCTTGGGTCTCTGCAGAAGGGACAGCTATGAGCCCATGGTCCGCCCACGGGTGCAGGCACTAAGGACCCGGGCCCACTGCTAGCCCACCCTGACCTTCCGCTACGAAAAGCTTCTAGCAGAGCTAGTCTTCAGAAGGATAATTAGATGCCAGAGCTTTGAAATGTGCAAATCAAGGCAAGAGTGGAAATTTTCTGCATCATCTCCCAGGATAATCAGGCTTGTCCTCTCCTGTGTCCCTAATGTGGCCCCAGCAACATCTTCCCCCAAAGAAAAAACTGTCACAGGTCATATCCCAGCTCTAATCTGAGCTGATTGCCTAATAGATGGTAAAATCTAGGAAGACTGAAACCTGAGCTCAGACCTGCCCACCAGGGCTCAGCAAGGGCCACAGGTACACAGACCCTCATGGAAGACATGAAGACGCGTGGAATTCCACACACACAGAGCACCTGCTGAATGTACGGGGTTGGGGGGACACACAGGGTTGTAGAGGGCAGGGATATGGGGGAGGGGAGGATGGGTAGTCATTCCTTCCAAGAGCTCCGCGCCCCGCAGGCCTGCGGGTGATCTTTGTGTGGAGTACAAAAAGTAGAGACACTTATGCCATCTGCGGAGGCCAGGCCAGGGGTGGGGCTTAGGCTGGAGAAAGAAGAGACCAAAGGTGGCTCTTAGCCCTACATGGGCTGGTCCTTGCCCCTGGAGTGTAGAAGGAAAACCAGGAGTTCGATTTTGAGCAGGAGACGCAGCGACATCCACAACCAGCCACCCTGAGGGCTGCAGGGAGGTGAGGAGAGGACCTGGGCTAGAGCCCCAAAGGCCTCAGACAGGCCGCCAGGGGCGGAGATGGGCTCAGCGCATAGAGAAGGGCAGGGAGGAGGGAGAAGAAGAGAGGAGTGAGGGAGGTGGTGCTCAGCACGGTGGTGCTCCCATGGAGGAAGGACAAGTATCAGCTGAGAGACACAAACACCTGTCAAAGGCGGAGCAGGGGTAGCCGGGGTAGGGACAGTGCCAGAACACAGGCATTGAGACCACGTCCTCCCAGAGGTCCTCAGCCCTGCCTCCTCCTTCGGCTGGTCCCTGACAGTGGAAGGGCCACACTGTGCCCACTCTACTCTAGGTGCTGGAGAGGCCACATGGAGCTTCGGTCAGGAATAAGCAACCTGTAAAGGACGTGTTTGTGTGTAACGTGTGTGATGTGATGTCAGTGTTATGGGCTACACGGAAAACACAGCTGGATGAGGACCACGGAGAGGTGTGAGGGTGGTCTCCTGCTGGGATGGCAGGTTTCCCCGGCTAGATCCCTCAGGAGAAGGCTGTGGATGCCTGAGCAGGGACGACTTGGAGTACACTGACCTGGATGGGCAGATGGGACCCCAGAGAGAACCTTGTCCTCAGCTCTGAGGAAAAGGAAGAAACCCAGCATTTCTCATTCGCTGTCGCAGCCTGGTATCCTATCGATGTCGTTCTCACTCAATACTGACAATTCCCTGTGAGAAAGGATGTCATATCTCCACTTCCCGACTGAGGGGCTCAGTGCCCTAAAGGAATGGCAGCAGCTGCCAGTGGCGCCCCCCATTTCTTCTGTGGCTCACTCCTTTCTGAAGAACCACAACCCCAAATCATTTTCCAAAATGCTCTGGAGACCTGGGGGAAACTGAGACAGAGGAATTGCTGTGCCAGGGAAAACCTGCTGTGATCTTGGTGCCTGGGGTGGGGCAGGCCAAGAAAGACTTGTGACTGAAGTGCTGTCCACAGCCTCTTGCATACGCACACACACACCAGTGGCAGGATTGAAATCAGGACCTTATGTTTTCGAGGAGGCGTGGTGCCACTGAGGGTCAAGGCTCCTGGGGAACTTCAGCAAGGTCCCTGCCTCCTGGTCCCTGCAGGTGCACGCCTCCGTGCACCTGTGTCCTGTCTCTGGAGCTGGCTCTCCAAGGAAGCCCCCTGGGTAGAGAGGACGGGGGCCTGCAGCCATCCACACCTTGTTCCCAGCAGCATCAGCGACAGCCCAGGGTTGGGAGTAGAGTAAGAGCATTCACACAAGACACCTGCTTGCGATCCAGGTAGTTCTACTACAGACCCCAGTGCCCTGCTGGCCAGAGCACCAGGTGAGGTGGAATCACTTGGCTGCTAACTGCCGGCAGGGGATGCGCTGACTTCATGAGCTCTGCAGCCTGTGCTTGTGGTCCTCTGTGTGTGTGACCGGCATTTATGGTTCACCTACTTTGCTCACCCAGTGCAGGCCACAGGCTTCTGGCATGTCCAGGAGTCTGCCTCCAGCCAGCGAACAGACCTGGGAATACAAGATCTTATTTGGTTATGGTGGCACCCACCACCCAGGGTATATGGTCCTGCTGCCAGGCTGCTCTCTGTGGTCTCTGGGAAGCACGCTTAAAACCATTCTGGGGGGAAAGCTGCTCCACAGGCCTCAGAGCCTCTCCCCACTGCTTCCTGTTGTCCCCCTTCAGTCCCTGTCTTAGGCCGGTGGACCTTCATATTTGCTACTTATTTATTTGTCCTGTGTGCAGCAGTATTTCTCTCTTCCATCATCCCCCCCCCCAGGCAGGTGGGAGGGCTGGCGACAGATGGGTGGGCTGGTGAGAACACACAGGGGCTCGGCCGCCTCCGCAGGGAGTCTGCCCTCCCTGCCCGGAGCTGGAGGAATGCAGAGTAGCGGACTCCTCATCCCAGGAGGGGCACATCAAAAGAAGCTGCAAGGCAGCCTCGGAGGTGGCGGGACTGAGATGGAGGCTGCTTCTGAGTCTAAGGTGCCACTCTTCTGTCCCCAGGTCCCCAATCCTTTGCTGCCTTTTCTGCCTCATTCAAGCAGCCTCTAGTCCACCAGGCTGATGCCTCACCCTGTATATCCCAGCTGGTTCTGGAGTGAACTTAATCCTTTCTCCATCACTGAGGTTGGATGCCGGAGACCTGCGGTGTGAGAGCGCCCTCTGTGCCTAGGCAGGGACATTCCCTCTGTGCCCACCATAAAGCAGGTCAGTCAAGGGGAAGCAATTAAGCTTCTGTTGAAAGAAACACACCTGGCAAGGAGGGAGAAAGGCTCAAGTCTCCTCCCCTGGACAGCTTGTAAGAGGGAGGTCATCTCCATGCAGGACTCCATTCTCCAGGACGCCATGTCACCAGGTGTGGCCTGGTAGCAGTCCTATGACAGGTTCTAGTCCTCTTCGGCTCACTTCCCCAGGCTTAGATCCAGGCCAATAAGCTCTGAGGTTCTACCCTTCCATCTTCATGTTTACTGCCCACTAAACACCACCTGGCACTGCCCAGTGCTCTGGGCATCTGGGTCCATAGCCTTCCAGGCTATGGCTGGTTTTGCACACACCAGCCAAGATGGCTTGTTGGCAGGTCTTAGCCAACCCACACCCCATTCAAAGCCACTGGAATTTTTGGCTCCCATCTCCTAAGGTGGCACCTGTAGAATCTTGAGGCCCTAAATGACCCCAAGCACCCGGCAACCCCCCCCCCCACGAGCCCAGTACGCAGCATCTTCTCAGCCACCAGAGAGGGAGCCTTTCCGGCTCTCAGCAAGACCACTGAGGGCTCCCTGCTCCACAGGTTGTAGCCCTGGATCTGACTGAGCTCCAGCCCGAGACGTGGGAAGAACAGCCTTCCTCCAAGGAGGACTCAGCAGACCTGACTCAGCAGGGTGCTGAAGGCTCTTCTCCTGCAGCGGTGGTTCTGGGGTGCTGCATTCCCCAGCAGTGGCAAACGCATGGCCTCCTTCTTTCTAGGAGACCCACAAACAGCGAGCCTCAGAACCTGCTCAGTTCTGAGGAAAAAACTGGGAAAACCTCGGGATGCCTGTTGTGGTGGCTTTTACCAGGTCCCCCGTACTGTGGCAGCTTGGGGATTTTTCTTTGCCTCATCGCTCCCTGGGCCTCCGCACGTCTTTCTCTTTCCCTTTAGTTCCCCTTCTTTCTCCCCCCTGGTAGTGTGAGCTCCCTCACCGATCCCCTCACCCCATCTCCTTTTCTGGGTCTCTCCCTTCTCTCCACTTGCCTCCTCTTTTATCTCCCCCCCCCCCCCCCTTAGTTGAGCACGGGCTAGGAACGCGGCAGAAGCCTCAACAAGCCCAGGCACCTCGCTAGACCCTTGGTGCCCCCAGGGGCCAGTTCTCGGCTCTTCCCGCACAGGCGGCAGCAGAGAGGAGAGCGCACCAGCAGGGGCATCAGGTTCGAGCCACAGGCACCTGCAGCCCAGATCAAAGGCCAGGAATGTCAGGCCCCCTGAGGTGGGACTTCCTCCAGCCTTGCTCTCTGCCCCTGGACGAGCTGGGCACTCCTGGCCTGGGCAGGATTCTAGTGGGCTCTTGTCTCTGCGCCTTCTGCTCAGTTTTCTGAACAGGTCCTCACCTCCCTCTTGTAGACCTAGCTTCCTTCGCCCAGGCGTGGCCGCTCCGGAGCCCTGGGTGCCTTGTGCAGCTCGGTGGCTAGGGTGAGACCCTGAAATCTGCCCCCAGTTCTAGCACCCCTCAGGGCTGAGACCTAATTTCCTGGCTCTAGAGAGACAAGAGAGAGAAAACCTGGGGCCCTGGAAGGGTTTTTCCCTCCTCTGACGGGAGCTAAGGTATTTGGATGAATGTTCTGTCTGCACGAGGACCAGAGCTCAATCACCAAACGCAGCTTGAAGCTTTCCATCGACCCCAGGGCCCAGGCGCGGGGGTGGAGAGTCGGGCAGTGAGGGGCATCCTGGAGGCCCCTAACTGCTCCGGACCGGGGCTACTAACATTTCACTGGCTCCACAGGAGAGCCGCGTCCCCAGGGTCCAGCAGGGGATGCGAACGGAGGGAGGCTCGAGGAGGAGAAAGTGACCCGACTTGGAGGGCAGGAAATACAACTGACCGCCGGTGTCAGTTGCAGGAAATGCAAAGGCAGCGGGAGGTCCCGATACCGATCTGATTCTTGACAAAAGACTCCAATGACACTGGGCTCCCGTCCCCGGGCGCCGCCCGCAGCCGGACCTGCGAGGCTCGCGGACTCTCCTGCGAGCTCCTCCGACCTGGGGAGGGAGGCGACCTGCTGGGGCCGGCTCACGGCCGGCGGGCTCGGGGCTCGGGAGGCTGGAGGCTGGGGAGGCTCGCACGTCCCGATGCCCGTGCTTTCGACTCGCGATGCCGCAGGGGTCCGAGTCCCAAAGGCTCTCGGGCCCCCGACAGAAAGGAACCACCCCGCGGTGCCCACGCCGCCCGTAGCCACGTGAACGCGGGTCGAGGCGCCGTCTCCCTGAACGCGGCCGTCCCGGGTCGGCGGGGAGCCCGGGGTGCCGCTTCGCCCAAGTTTGCCGCGAGATGCCCCCGGCGGGGCCCGGGCCGCGGGCGCGGGCGGGGCGGTGATTGACAGCGAACTACGGACTCATCTCTTACCTTAGGCCGCGGGCGCTGATTGGCTGCTCGCTGACATCCTCAAACCCGGCTGCTCCGCGGCGCCCGGGAGGGGGGCGGCCGCGGGTGGAGGTGCGCTCCTGACAAGCCCGAAAGTCATTTCCAACCTCAAGTGGACTTTGTTCCAACTATTGGGGGCGTCGCTCCCCCTCTTCATGGTCGCGGGCAAACTTCCTCCTCGGCGCTGCTTCTAATGGAGCCCCACCTGGTCGGGCTGCTCCTCGGCCTCCTGTTCGGTGGCACCAGGGTCCTCGCCGGCTACCCGATCTGGTGGTAAGACTCGCCCCCCGCCCGCGCCGCGGCCCATCGCCCGCCGCGTCGAGGGAGGTGGGGGGCGCAGGCCGGGCTGGGCCGCGGCGGGCCGGGGGTCCTTTCTTCCTGCTCCCCCGGAGCCCCCAGCCGCCCACCCCTCCTGGATCTGCGGCTCGTGTAGCCTTCAGAATCCAACTCCTGGCTTCTTGGATAATCACCATTTTCCCTGCTACCCGCCGCAGAGACTGGGAGACTTTCCCCTTCTCGGGAGATCTCTCCTTACTGATCCTCACCCTCCACCCATCCCAAGGTGGGGGACCGCTCAGACCCTCCGTTTGCTTGCAGTTGGGTTTGTAGAAAGCCAGCGCTGTCCCTGGGGCCCAGCCACTCCTCTTCTCCATTTTGGGGTCTTCATGGCAAAATCATGCTGCTCCTTCATTGCCACCCCACCTCCGCGGCGCCTCGGTCAGGAGATTTCCCCACGATTCTCCCCTTTGCCTTCATATTTCAGACCCTAAAGGCTTCGGGGATCCCTGGGGCTGGGGAGTGGGGGATCTCATCCGATTTCCCCGACTCTGCTCTAGATTAATGTTGAGCCCCTGGAGTGAATATGGAATTTGCTGATGCGAGATGCCATTGAATTCGGTTGTATTCATTTCTTGCTTGTCCATGAAGGGGGGGGGCTGCTCCTTGAAAATGTAGTTGTTTGGGAGGGGCGGGTTTGTTGTTCTTCCACCAAAAACCCAGTTCCCCGTGCCACATTCGTTTCTTTTGGAAAACCGAGGTCGGAGGAGAAAGGGAGAGGAAAGGGGAATTCTGTTCCTGAGAAATGCGGATACAAAAGACATTTTAGTAAATAAGGCTAGGAACCCAGGCGCAGTGCTCGGGGGGGCTGTGGTTGTGTGGAGGTACTGACTGGGGAATAAACAGCCCTTTGGGAGCCCCGGCTTCAGGGAGTCCCCTTGTTTTTCAAGCGGCCGATTGCAAGCCCCCCTCCCCCCGCAGGTCCCAGGGGCCAGCCAGGAAGACACACTGAAACCAGTTCTCTAAATTACACCCCGCCTTTCCCCAGCCTCCAGCCCCCTGCATTCCGGAAAACTTTAATTAAAGAATCTTCCCCTCCTGGACGTAGGAGAGCCCGGCCTGGGGGTGGGAGGTGAGGAGAAGGAATTTGGGACCTGTGCGTGAGAAGGGGCTGTGGCCCGGGTGAGAGTCAGGAGTGCCGCCAGGGAGCAGTGCTGCCCGCGTGCCCTCGTTCTCCCGGCTTGCTACCCCAAGCCCGGGAGAGGGGAGCAGAGCCGGCGAGATTTGGGGGCCACACCCTGAGGCTTCCTCCAGTTGTTTCCGGATGGCAACATTTGTGTCCAGGTCTTTAGGGGGCTCCTGAGAAAGAGGGACGGTAGGAGCCGGGCATGGTGAAGGGTCTTGTCGAAGGGTCCTGAGAGCTGCTTCTGGAACAGACCCCTCCAACCAGTCTCCCTCCCTCCTTGTGGTCAAGGGCTGGCCAAGGCCTCCTTTACATACGGAAGCCTGTAGGATGGTGGCAGAGGCAGCTAGGGATACCAGGGTATGGGAGTGCTGCCAGTCTGGGGGGGAGGCTGCATCACTGGCCATTCCTGACCCCTTCTATGGCAGGGTCAGTGCCAGTTCTGTTCGTTGTTGTCTTTTCTGCCCTCTTAGTAGCCTAAGCAGGGAAGGGTAGGAAGAGAAGGCTTGGCACCATAGAGGTAGCAGGAGCCAGGGAAGAGACAGCTCTATGGCCTAGAGGAGGCATGTCCTGGGGTAGTGCCAGTGGCAGGTGGTTGTTGTTGGTGGATAATGCTGTCTGGGCAATGTCCTGATAAGACCCACTGGGGAAGACAGGAAGACCTGTCTGGGATACAGGGAGGCTGAGACGTTGGCCCTAACATATGCAAGATGTTTGGGGGCTGAGGGGGACAGGGATACTGCTTTGTCTGAGCTGAGGAAAGACCTCAGTGCGTGTGTGCGTGTGCATGTCTGAGTGTGTGTGTGTGTGTGTGTGTGTGTGTGTGAGAGAGAGAGAGAGAGACAGACAGAGAGTTTGGGGTTTGTGACCCTAACGTCTCTCTGCAGGGTAATATGTGCCTGAAACTGGGCGTTTGTGCAGATAGAAGCATGTGGGATGAGCTCGGGGACTCACAGCCTGTGCTACGGTGTGTGGTGACTCTGTACACAACTGTTAGCAAGAAGTCAGTTCTGTTATGTGTGGTATGTGTGTGTGAGAGAGAGAGAGAGAGAGAGAGAGAGACAGGTCTAGAAGCTAGAAGTATCTGCCCATGGGAAGGTTGGTGCCTGTTTCTGCTTGTGACTGGGCATGTGAGTGTGGTGTCTGTGTAAGTGTGTGCGTGCGCATGCCTTCCTGACAGTGTGAGGGGAAGCCCCACAGATGTCTTTGTGTGTGCTGTTAGTGCTCACGTCCATGACCCAATTGTGCATCTCTGGCCTGAGGCCTGGGTCCCGCTCTTGGAGGACTGTTTAGACCAGCTTACGGCCTGGAGGGAAGGTCTAGCAGGAAGTGAAGGTCTCTTGAGGTAGCTGCAGGGCACACTGGCCTGGAATCCTGAGCTGGAGCCTGGAGGCAAGGTCTAGCAGGAAGTGAAGGTCTCCTGAAGTAGCTGCAGGGCACACTGGCCTGGAATCCTGAGCTGGAGCAGGGGCAGAATCTTCCTTGGCATTGGCTTGGCCTGCCTGCTTGAGCACTGTGGTCACGGTCCTCCTTCCGAAATCATTTTTCTTTAGTCCTGCCGCTGGGGTTAGTCAAAGTCTCAGGACTGGACAGTGGACGGGTCTCCCCTGGTGGGCATGTTCTAGCCCTTTAACTTCTGAGCCCATCTAGCAACCTCTTTTGCTCATGCAGCTCATAAATCTCTAAAAGGGATTTGTAGGAGAAATAGTTCAGCTGGGATTCTTCTGTCCTGTGCCTCCCGTTGAGGAAGGGACCCATGCCGGCAGCCCCCCCCCCCCCCCGACAGAACTGAAGGGAGACAGCGTGATGTGGGCCAGACTCTCCTAGTTGGGATCAGGGGCGCCGAGCCAGGGTGCAGGGACAGCAGCACTAATTTCTAGAATTCTCCTTGTTCGTGTCAAGCACTCCTGGGGAAGAAATTTGTCCTTTGTCCTTTTCCTCTTCCTGGAGGGAAAGGCACTTTCCTTACCAGGTCCTAGCCTGACACCTGCTGTGTTTCCAGAGCTGAGGTGGAGATGAAAAGGGCCTGAGTTGGGTGGAGGTCATCAGCTCAGCATGAGGCTGAGTGCCTGAGGACCCTCTCCGGTTTCCTCACCTGTCACCCAGGACAACCACCAGCCTGCCCCGCCTCGTGGCTTGGGTGAAGGTGTTTTAATAAGACACCTGAGTTCTCTGTCTACCACCCTGGGACCCATCCCCCAACTCCAGTGCCTATCTTAAGCCCTGCCTCAGTTTCCCCTTGAATCAAGTGTCCTTCTGCCTCTTCCCACCCACTCCCACCTCCACTCACCTCTCCCAGGCCTGTGAACATGTTCAGTCAAACCCCAAGGGGGTCAGTAGGCTGGGCCCAGGGAGGCACCTGGAGAGTGCGGGGGAGGAAGGCCCCAGGCCAGGTGTTAACACTTGTAACAGGCAGGAATTACAGCTGGCTGGGGCTGGGGCTGGTGAGGAGCTGGCTGGAGGCTGTTGATCCCACAGACAGACAGACAGACAGACAGATGAGCTGATACCAGAATGGATGGCCAGGCTGTAGCAGGGTGGTCCTCCTTCCCAACGGGCCGTGCCCTGGGGATATGTGGCAGGCGAAGTGAACCGCAGGTCTTTTGGAAGTGAGTTCTCGGCCCTCCTGCCCACTCCACTCCCCCTTCATACGGGGCCGGCTTTGGGTCCAAAGGGAACAAAATTGATGGCCCATGTGTTGGTAGTCGTCTGGTAGGATCACATTTGAGTTGAAAAGAAAACAAAAACAGACCAAAACCAAGTCAGATGTTTTAATAACACCGGATGATATATCCTTGGATGAATCTGGTTTAATAGATGGGGACGGGGCAGTTGTCAGTCAACCTTCTCTCAGACCTCAGAGCCTTTTTATCAATAGCGTGGAGGCCAAGAGGGGCCGCAGGTGAGTGCTGGGTGGAGTCTGGACCCTGGGTCTGAGCATTACTGAGGCTGAGGGATGGGATGTCTTCCCCGAGATGAATCCTGCCTGCTGGGAGGACCTCTTTCATGGAGGTCAGAGAGGGGGGAGCTAGACCTGGGTACTGCCTCCTTGTGCAGGTATTTGTTGCATCGTTGACAAAAGTACAGGGAGTGAGGCAGTCAGAGAGTTTGGGGTAGAAATCTCCAAAAAAGAAGACATTTGGCCAATCAAGTGACTCCTCTCACTACAGAGCTCGACATGAGTAGGGGTATGTGATATTTGGGCAGATGCAAAGTTGACATGAGTGGCGTGGACATGGGCAGGGGAGGCAGCTGTGACCCTGGGCTATTCGTTAGACCCAGAAGAGGTTTCTGCAGGAAGAGGTCAAGCAGGAGACAAGGAGTACGGAGTCAGGGCACACAGTGGCTGGTAGAGAGGAGGTGGACAGACTCCAGGGCAGGGCCACCTTATAGTCTGTCTGTGTATTCATGGCATCTTTGTGCCAGAAATGGTTTGAGGTAGGAATGGAGAAGACTTGAGTTCCCCACCAAAGGGCTCTGTCTGAGATGGGTATCCCATCCTCAGGGACTCGCTTTCCTTGTCCATTTTGAGGGCTCCCAGTTTCTGAGTCACGAGGCTGTGGTAGGATTGGACTCACAGCTGCGAAACCTGGGTGTGCACAGCCATTGAGAGTCAGCCTCGGCCAGTGTACCCCATTATTTCCCGCTGTGTCCCCCGCTGACCTAAATCTTGAAGCTAGCCACTGAACAGCCTACTTATACTTCCAATCTTGCCCCAAATATTCCATTCGTCTACACTCACACCCAGTTTTTTCATGGACTACCTGCGTAGTTTAGACTAAACTCTCTCCAAGCTCATTTTCGCTCTCTGTAAAATGAATATAGTGACTGGCTGTACCTGCTGGGGTTGTGAAAATTTGTGAAGCTCTTAGGAGGAGTCTGGCATACAGGAGGACATACGTGGGAGGTTACATACATGGGAGATGCAGCTTACATACATGGGAGCTCTTTCCACCCGGTCTACAAACTATTGCTCATTCAAGTTCTGGATCCAGACTTGCCTCTTCAAGGAGCCCTCTTAGACTGGCCCCACTGGACTCTGTTTTCAACCCTTCTGCAAAGCCATGCTGCCTCTGAGTGCTTGGTATTGGAACCCATAAGGCTTTAGCTTTGTTCTTAAATTGAAGAAGGTAAGCTGGGCCACTTTGCTGAGCTCTTGGCATGCCCAGGAAGAGAAGGGAAGGGTGGAGAATGTCCCGGAGCCTCCCCGAGTCCTCCCACCCCACTGGCTGCCAGACTTTGTAAGAGCCACTGCCATTTCCAGCTGGGACCTGAAGCCCCCTGGGGCTGGGCTGGGAGGGGTGGGGAGGCTCCCAGGGGGAGGGACACCTGGGCAGCAGGCGCGGCAGCCACAGCCACAGCCGAGCTGTGAGCTGAAGAAGTTGCTGGTCGGGAGCGGAGGGATGATTCAGAAGGTGATTTATAGACGGAAGGCAGAAAGCTTGGCTCCTGGCAGAGGCCTGCCGCTTAATTACATTCTTAGGGGGGTGGAGGTATGTGTGGGGCAGAGGCGAGCCTTCCACCTCTTCCATACCCAGGCCTGTCCCTGTGCTGCTCCTGCCCCCAGCTGGCTCCCTCTTTTCCCTGCTGCCCTGGAGAGAATCCCCTGTTCTCAGCCAGAGGCCGGAGCAAGTGGGACCATCACCCTACCGGAGCAGGAGCAGCCTCTGAGAGAAAGAGGTGGGAAGGAGGGTAGAGGCAGGAGTCCCTTCTGAGCGTCCCCAGGGAAGTGTGGCTAGAGCTAGGCTGGATGCACGAGGGCTGGGACCGATCGCCGGTCTCCACCCTGCCTGCAGGCAGGTGAGTTGCTAACCCAGCCCGGCAGAGAGCCTCTAGAATCTTCGGAGCGTGGCACCTCTACGCTTGGCACTCTGTCTTATGCTCCCTCTGAAGATCTTCCTGCAAGTTTCCACTTTTTCTGTTGCTTTGCTCTCAGTGGACTGCAGGTTTGGGACATCAGTTCCCACACCCAGAGGCTGAGTTCCAAGTCTTTGGGAGTTGATGACCCACCACACACGAGCACAATGGCTGCCTTTGTCCCACAAAGGTCCCGTAGGTTGAGGCGACCTAACATCCAGGCAGCCACCACTATCCATAAAGCTAGAGTGTGGCTGTTGACAGTGGGCTCTGCTCCACGGTTATTTGCTCTGTAGACATTGCAAAACAGTGACCAGGGTAGGGACAGTGCTTCTTGGTTCTTGTGCCACCTGCCCAGTGCGGTGAAACCTAAAAGCTTCGCTTATTGTGTCTGGAAAGCTGTGGGGTGGTAGCGTTGCGGGGGCTGTGCAGTGTCAATTTGTCTGTTTGTAGCTTGGTTAGTACAGCAGGAGGAGTTGGCAGGGGTCAGAATGGGGACACTAGACAGCTCTCTCTTCCCCTGGAGGCAGGCCTTCTCAAAATGGCCTCATTATGTGTGTGGAGTAAATTCCAGAAATGTCAGGCACACCCAGACATCTCCGGGAAAGATGGAGACCCAGAAGTCCACTCAGGACTGGGAGAGCAGCCTGAGGGGTGAAGATTTCTGGGCGGGAGGTAGGACCTGAGACCCAGCTCTCTGTCGGTTACGGTGGGATATGAGGCTGCTCCCAGCCCCTCTGGGTCTTGGGAAGGAGGAGAGTTGGACGACCACCTCCTGCTCTCGGCCCCTAAGCCGATGTTTTGTTCTGAGCTCAGGTCATCTGCCATTGGGCCCCCCTGTGCCTGGGGTGGGGGAGTCACTCACCGAGAGCTGATCTCTGTGAAGGGCTGGGTGTGTAGACCACCAAACTTCGCGCTCGACAGCTTGGAGATTGTGCACGAGTTGCCAACCTCTCCGGGCCTCAGTTTTCTCTTCCGAGAATGGGACAATGGTAATTTACCCTTCCCGCCTGCAGGATTAAGAGTTTCAGGTAGAATAATCTGTTTGAAAGCACTTTGGGAAGGCTCAGTTATTTCCAGAGAAGTTAACCATCATTGATGGTCCTAGAAGAGAGGAATAAGAACCAGCCCCTGCCAGGATTGGAAGTTAAGGCAATACCTCCCAGGGGCCAGGGATTTAGCTCAGTGGTTCCAGCCTCTGCCTGGTAAACACAAGGTCCTGAGTTTGATCCCTGGTAACTATATACCACAGTGCCGGGTGCAGTGGCTCACACCTATAATCCCAACACTTGGGAGGCTGAGGCAGGAGGATTGCAAGAGTTCCAGGCTCGCCTGGGCTACTTAGTGAGTTCACAACCAGTCTAAACTACAAAGCGAGACGAGACCTTATCTCAGAAAACAAAGCAAAACAAAAACATCTAACGGGACTCTCCAAGCTTCTGAGCTTGAAGAGTTGGTTTTTCCAACTGAAGAGTAAGGAATGGGGTTGGATAGGGAAGTTCCCTGCTCTTCCCTGTAGGGACCATGAGGCCCTGGGGTGAGTTCCAGGCTGGGAGGGAGCAGAGTATTCTGGATTGAGGCTCCACTGCCAGCTCAGGGCCTAGGCCTTGGGGTCCTCCTCCCCAGAGCAGAGCCACAGGGCTGACCTGGCCGAGTCAGACAGAAGGTGACATTTCTGTCACCAGTAGCACAGTGGCGGGAGATGTGGGTGGTGGGGAGGAGTGAGGCAAAGGAGGTCTTCTGAGACCTGTGGTCATAGGAAATCCTAATGGGCTGGATAAGGCCCAGCAAACCTAGATGTCTGGCCGTTTCCTGTGGCTGAGGCCAACAGACTGGGAGATGAGTGTGCTCCCGCATGCTGGGGAGGGGGATGGGAGCAACAGGACCCTGGGCCCAGTTTAAAGGGGGCTGTTCTGCGAAACTTGCCCCTGGGCACAGAGTCCCACTTATCTGCCTGAACCAGCTGGACTAGGGAGGAAAAGCAATCTTGCAGGGCCCATTAAGAATGCAAATAGGAGCTCGTGACACTGTGTGTGCACATGGTGGCTCCTACCCGGCCCTTAGGACGCAGTTTCTGCTCTAAAACCTTCTATGGCTCCCCACTTCCTGCCTGGCACTGAGGCTCCCCATTGTTTTTCCTGTACCTGCTTATCTATTTATGAATTTTGTAATGCTCTCAAGCCCCGCAACATTTTGTTCACTGAATTCTTCCTCCGCTTCTCTTTGGCTTTTAAAGGCTCCTGACCTCAGTCCCCAGTGAACAGGGCTTAGTCTGCTCAGCTGAGGCTCAATTTGGCTTGTCATGCAGTGGACAGCCCTGCACTGCGGAAGCCCTCAGAGGATCTCCCAAGGCCACGAGGTCCCGATTTGTACAGGCTGCTGCCCCTGAAGCTGAGTAATCTCTGTACTTTCATTTCCCCTACATTTCTCTGTCTCACTCAAGTCTCTTTACAAATGTTTTCTGTGTTATTACTTATTTTCCAGATTCACAAAGCTCACACCATGCTTGGGTGTCCGAGGCTTTAGTTTTGTTTTTTGTTTTTTTTTTTGAGACAGGGTTTCACTTTGCAGTTCAGGCTGGCCCTGAGCTCATCCTAGAACTCACAGCAATCCTCCTGCCTCTGCCTCCCGAGTGCTGGGATTGCAGGTGTGAGCCACCACACCGGCACTGTGGTATATGTTTCTGATTGTTGGTGGGCATGAGTCTCCACACCCGACATTGTTGTATGTGGTTTCCGGGGATCGAACTCAGGCCCAGCGCCAGAACCACTGAGCTAAATCCCCAGCCCTCAAAGCTTTAGTTTTAACACTCCAGGTGGCCAGATTATTTCTCTACACCCATAGGTCACTGTTTCTTGACTATGGATTAAGTGCTGGTTTCTGTACAAATGTAAAGATCCGACCCGAATTCCTCCCATTGCCCGGTGAGGAGTCAATCCCGCAGCTGTACATGCTGGAGGGTCCATGTCTACATCCTGTTGGGCTTAAAGCCTCAGGCTCAGCAGATTATTCTGTCTTGGGTGAAAACTTGATTACACTTGGCCTTTACCTCGAAGGCTCCTACTTGGGGTTCATGGGCGCTGTTGATAAGCCGCTGGGAGCCCTTTAGTTGGAAATATGCACTTGTCCGTGACAAACTTCCCTTTGTCGCTAGACTGTCCTCAAGCTGGGATTGTACCTCGCTAGCAGGAGCGGCCAAATGAGCATTTGTTTCCCTTGGACTGAGGGAGGAGTCACCTTGGTGAAATCACTGTTTCCTGGACCTTGGTTTTCTTACCTATTACGTAGAGAGAAGATAAAGTAGATGGCTTCTAATATTACTTCTGGCTATAAGTGTCTCATTCTACTTAGTTTTGCTCCTTTGTACATTTTCTGTATCATCTATGTGCCAGAAGGCGTGGACAGAATCTTCTTTCTCACCCAAGTTCAGGTCCCATTTTTATTGTCTCTGATATTGCTGGTTTTTCACTTGGCCTTAACAGCTTGACATCCACCTATATTTCTTCCTTAGGAAAGTCTTTGCCCTTTTATTGACCTTGACTTAGGATATATTGTCTCCTCTACCTGATCCTGCTTTTCTCATTTTCATTTTGTTATTTAATATCATGTGTTTTTGTGTCATAAACTCCTTAAAGGCAGACACCATGCCTTGCAGCTGTTGGATTCTCATTGCCTGGGCCGTACATAGTAGCTGCTCAATAAATATCTGTTGCCTTTGGGGTGAACATTCATTATCTTCTCTGTCAGATCCTTTCTGGAAGGAGGCAAGGCACATATAAATTAAAAAGAAAAATAAATGTTGTTATATCAGGAAATTGGCCTTGGTGAGACAGTTTAATTTTGAGAGAGTTGCAAAGAGGTTCTTTGTTTTTCTTTTTCTCTTCCTCCCCACTCCTTCCCTTCACTTCTTTTTCCATCTCTCTTTCCTTTTTTCTTTTCTTGTGGTATATAGGATAAAACACAGGGTTTTGTATATGTTAAACATGTCTTCTACTTCTCAGCTACCTTTTTTTTTGAGACAGGGTCTCGCTTTGTAGTTCAGGCTGGCCCTGAGCTCAGCCTCAAACTCATTTCACAGCAATCCTCCTGCCTCTGCCTCCTGAGTGCTGGGGTTACAGGCGTGAGCCACCACACCCAGCACTGTAGTATGTGGTATTGGTTGCTGCTCCACACCCAGTATTATATGTGGTTACCGGGGATCGAACCCGGGTCCTTGTGCTTGCAAGGCAGGCGCCGGAACCAATGAGCTAAATCCTAAGCCCAAGATAGAAAATTTGATCATCCTTGCTATACCATGACCTTCAAATGGTCCTTATCACCTTCAGCTCCATCCTCCCCTTCAGCCCTTTCCTTGTATATTATTCGTTCATCTCATTCTCACAACTACTTTGCGGTTGCAATTTCACCCTCATTTGAGAGAAGGAAATGGCAACCGGGCTCTTTTTTAAGTAACCACTTAAAGTTCTAGAGCCATTAAGTGGCACACAGCTGAGTTTGGTACCATAGTTGTTGGGCCCCAGAGCCTCCCTTCTTCCAGCACACAGGCTGGATGCCCAGGGCTGGCCCCCTGGGAGATCATGGCGTCAGGGAGGTGGTGCCCCTGTCGAAGCTCTCGCGGGGAAGGAGTCTGGTGGGTCATTAGCCAAGGAATCAATGAAATGACTGGACAACACGAAGGTTGGTGTGTGCAGCTCACGATGGCTACAAAGACATGGCCAGACTCTGCCTCAGGGCTGACCCTTGCTGGGAAGACAAGACAGATACGCTTGAAGAAATAACTAAAACATAAGGGAAAAAAAATTAAGGGCCAGTTTCTCTTCCTTGGGACTCAGGCGGGCAATGAGAATCCAGCCAGGGCCAGAAGACTAGTCCCTGCCCAGCAGATGAATCTTAACAGTGTCCTTCCCAGAGCTGTTGTTGAGCTTCCACTGTACCCAGTACACTCCACGCTGTGCCAGGGCGACCAGGTGGAGGTGAAGGAGACCCAGCCTGCCTGCAGGTGGCTGAAGTCTGATCAGTGAAGCAAACCTCCCAGGTCTCAGCAGGGCCAGGTGCAGAGGGCAGGGTGCAGAGAGGACATGGGCCCTGACCATGCTCTGCAGAGCAGACTGCAGTCCGCAGAGCCTTCCTGGGAAAGGCAGGGGTGCGTGCAAATACTGCGCACAAACTCGACAAGATTAATGACGTCAAACGGGAGGATTACTCATTGTGTGGCTGCCAGATCCTGTCCATTTCACTTGTTTTTTTAGGCTTTAGACTTTAATCCTCTCGATCCCCAATTTAAAGAGAGAAAAACTGAGGCTAAGATCACCCAGCAGTAAAATCAGAAGCAGAGCCCAGGACACTGTTCCCCAAAGCCTGTTCAATTCTGTGCAACTGTGTCAGTCAGAGACAAGGTGTGGTTGGGGGAGATGGCAGTCACACAGGGCACGGATGTCAGGACCCGCCCAAGAAGCTGAGAACGGTGTGGTCATGTCGGCCCTCTGAGGCCCTTCTGATAGGATTTCTAACAAGGGCAGGACTGACCGAGCAAAGGGAGGGTCCTGTGAGATGGGAAGACGAGGTCCAAGTGTAACCAGACTGGCCCTGCAGGGAAGCGTGACCAGAGACTCAAGGGAGTTGGCAGTTGCTGCTGGTGGGCTAGGAAGTCACCTGCTAGGGTAGAGATGCAAGAAGGCACTGTGGCAATGGACACAGCAAACCCCCCTCCCGATGCAGTGCTAGGCGCCGAATAGGCATCACTAAAGGAGGGCCTATTCACCGAGTACCCGAGATTTTCAACATTTTGTGTCAGGTCAGCAAACTTATGTAATATATTCTGTTCAGCTCATTGGCCAGCAATCTTTTTCTTTTGTTTTTTGAAACAGGGTCTCACTTTGTAGTTCAGGCTGGCCCTGAACTCACTATATAGCCCCAGCTAGTCTCAAACTCATGGCAGTCCTTCTGCCTCTGCCTCATGAGTGCTGGGATTACAGGTGTGAGTCATCATGTCTGGCTTGAGCAATAATATGCGTTCTCCTGTCTAAAATCTAAAGCTACCTTATCCTCCATTCTTGGCAAAATTCCTTATTTAATACCTGGGAATCTGGCTTCTCCTCAAATTACATTCTAGAAAAATGCAATGTGGACAGCCTGCCACTGGTCTTCCCTTGCTCAGTCCACTCCCTCCCTCCCTGACATCTCGGCCAAACCTCTAGGTTTTCCCGCCACTCCTGCGCACAGCCCCCCTGCCTGTGCTGCCTCACAAATGAACACCAGGTCGAGGCCTGCAGTCGGTGTGTGGCCACCTAGGAAGAGCTCAGCTGCACAGCCAGGTGGATGTGGCCCCTGCTCCTCACCTGCTTGGGCTCTCGGAGACCAAGAGCTGACTTCAGGGGCTGTCTGAGCAGAGGGCCACCCTCTCCCTGAAGCTTTGGTTAAGATGGAGGAGCACCCAGTGTGAGGTTTGCATTCTGCTAAGGGGGAGAGGGATGGGGTACTCTCCAGGGTGCTGCCCAAGGCCGAGCCTCTCTGGGCGGACGGGGGAGGCTGGCATGGCCCCTTACTGGCCTCTCTCCTTGAAGCTCTGACCAGAAATGGGGCGTGGTGCCTCCCAGGCCCAGCCAGAGCCCACTCTAGGGCTTTGCTAACAGGAAGGGCCTGGGAGGCAGGGAGGCCCCCCGGTGCAGTCTGCAGATCTTCTGCTCACTTCACCTCCCCTCCGCCCCTGCCTTGAGCCTTACCGGAGAGCAGTTATCATGATGGCTGGGCCGTGCCTGGCCCGTCGGGTAGAGAGCAGCCCAAAGGGAGAGGGGATGACATTCCCTTGTGACCTGTGGATGTCACAGAGCACCAGCCAACTTGCAAGGCAAGGGAAGGTGGGAAAACCAGAGGTGACCTGAGCCGGGGATGGGAGAATACTGTCATGCACCAGAAACAAGAGATTCTGGGGAGGAAGGGTGGGTACCAACTTCCAGTTTAGAATGGATCAGAGCATGGGAGAAAGAAAAGGTAGTGACTTTCTTATAGCTGAGGTTTCTTTAGACTTGGAAAAAGCTGACAATAAAGTTGGCTGGTGCTGGGCAAGGAGCCTACAACTGTCACCCCCACTTCTCAGGAAGCTGAGAGTGGGGATTGTATGTTCAAGGTCAACCTGGGCAACTTAGCGAAACTGGGTCTCAAATGTGGCTCTTAAAAACAGGTAGCTGAGGG
>PVIR01030937.1:0-10073 GCA_004026965.1 Petromus typicus | reverse complement strand
CCGCTTGCAAGACAGGCGCCGGAACCACTGAGCTAACTCCCCGGCCCCTAGACATTCTTGATATAGTTTGGCTCAAAGTATGGAAATTTCTGAGTGAACTCTTCATACTTTTACTAAGTTTTGTCCTTTCTCTTGTCATGGAGTAGCCAAGTGCTCATTTCATACAAGTTTATCTTATCTGTATATTAAAGTCAGAAGGCAAACATTTTTACTCGGAGATTTAATTTAGAAGGTAAAGCAAAGTTGACCTTCTGCCTCCCTCAGCTCCCACTTCTGCCCTCTCCTGGCCCCTCCCTCCACCGCGGCCTCCCTGCCCAGCCTGACAGGCTCTGCGGGGTTCCTTGGAGCTGTGATACTAGGTCAAGAGAACCATTTGCACATATAAACCAGAAGTTAGCAGTACTGAACATTTGAAAGGAAAACTTTCGCTGAGCTTTTAACATCATTCTTCTTAGATTTTCTATAATTTACCTATTAATAATATTACTATGCATTCACCTATTTTTCCTTCTGTCTTGTATATGATTCCTTTCTGTTCTTGTTCTGCAGCTTATTATTCCTGTATCAGTAAGTGTAGCATACCTATTCATTTTTCAATGGGGCTCAGTTGGCATTTAGGATGAGACAGTATTTTGTGTGTAGAATGTTCCTTCTCCTTTTTGGACATCTGGCTTTCACTAGGTAAGGGCAGTCGCATTTTCTATCCATTAGCAAAAGCCCCATTTCCTCATATTGCCAGTACCTTCTGATGAGACAATGTCACTCCTTGCTGAGCAGCACCAAGAGACTAAGACCCTGGAAAACACTTCCAAGGAAATGTGCATTTTTATTAACTAAATGTAAATGTCCATTTTGTGGCCATTATAACTAGTGAGAGAGTATATTGGAATCAAGACATATTAGTATAGCAAAGGAGCAGCTAGGGGGAATTTCTGGCTTTCCTCTTCTTCTCTGGTCTCCTTGAACTTACATAAACTGTGAAGTTTACAAAATCTGTTTCATAAATGGGACACAGATGTGCAAACAGCAAAGTGTTTCTCAGTGTGAGAAAGCGAAAGTGTAAATGAGGTTCAAAATGTGTAATAGATGGTGTGAAACAGGAAGACAAAGGGGGAAGGGGAACTAGTAAGAGGGTTTGGGGAGAGGAAAGAAAGGAAAGACAGAAGAAAAATGAAGGAAAAAATTCCACCAAAGCTTCTGTAAATAGGGAGGGTAGAGGGATAGAGAGAAAAGGAGGGAAAAGTAAAAACAAAAAGATATGTTATATACAGGTACAAATTTCCAATGATGAATGTGATCACAAATTTTTTTTTGTTTACTTAGAATGTACCAATAAACTATAAAAAAAAACATTTTGATAGTACCAGGATTTTAAGGCTATTTTTAGTTGTAAAATTCATTGCAATTAAAGGACCTAAATATTAACTATGTTTTTCTTTTTTACTACCCTTAATAATTTTAATAAATTTATCCCTAGATCTATGGCTATATTTGACTTTCAGTGGAGTTACTTGAATATAGGGAAATATATATGCAAATACATATATGCAAATTAATATATGGGGCATTCATATAGAAAGTAGTACACATTACTATTATTATTATTATCCTATGTAATAGGTATGTGTCCACATGTTTACATGTATATAATAAACAAGGTAAAGTGAGTTTTGCTTGTGTCAGTCAGGAGTGCAATAGAGTATATGGAAACTGGATTAAATCTGATGCATAGGCACAGTATGAATATAAGCAGAAAGCAGAGAAGGAACAAAGAGCACTGTGTGCACATTGGGTATTTTATTTTATTATTATTATTATTATTATTACTATTATTATTATTATTATTTTTTTTGAGACAAGGTCTTGATTTGTAGTTCAGGCTGGCCCTGAGGTCAGCCTCAAACTCACATCACAGTAATCCTCCTGCCTCTGCCTCCCGAGTGCTGGGATTACAGGCGTGAGCCACCATGCCTGGCACTGTGGTATGTGGTACTGGTTGCTGCTAGGGTGAGTGTCCATGCCCAGTATTGTTATGTGGTTACCGGGGATCGAACCCGGGTCCTTGCGCTTTCAAGACAGGCTCTGGAACCACTGAGCTAAATCCCCGACCCTGTATTGGGTATTTTAAAATTATTATTTTAAATTTATTGGTACATTTTAGGGACACAGTATTATGACATTCACCTCTGGGATCTTATACCTGTAACAATATATCTTGCTTCTTCTATTTTCCCTATTCCCCTGACCTCTCCTTGACCTTTCCACACCTCCCCAAATACAAAGAATTTGTTTCTATTTTTGCTTCTTTTTTCATGTTTTAATCGTTCCCTTCTTTCTTTCTCCCCACCTCCTCTCCCTGTTCCCTTAGGAGAACATTTTCTTCCTATTTTACAATGACTATTTATATATTATGGTTCTCATTTACACTTCCAGTTTCTCACACCATAGAAATTTTTGGTATTTACACATCTTTGTGCTACTTATTTCACTTACGAATATGGCCTCGATTTAGCAATAAACAATTTCCAGTTTATCATTCTTTTTGGTTGATAATACTCCCGTTTTTTACAAAAAGAAAAGAAAAGAAAAAGAACCTCATCTTTATCCAGTAACCTGACGATAGGCATTTGGTTGTTTCCATGATATAGCTATTACAAACTATGCTGATGTAAAAATGAGTATGTCTATATCATTGTGGCATGAGGTTTTTAATTCTTTTCAGGAAGTGTGGGTCAAATGGGACCTCTAATCTTAGTTTCCTGAGGAATCTCCATACTGATTTCCACTTTGGTTGCACCAGTTTACACTCGCACCAACAGAGAAGTGTTCCTCCTCCCTCCACAGTCTGGCTAGCATTTGTTACTAATTGATTTCTTTTTCTTTTTTCCTTTATTCATTTTATTGGCATATGTTAGGTGTACATTATTATCACATTCGTCATTGAGAATTTGTATCTGTACATGATATATTTTGATTCTTATTTTTCCCCATTCATAGCTACCATTCTTTCTGAAGGGAATAGTAGGAAGCTCAGTATTGTTTTAATTTGCATCCTTTGGATGATCAGTGATGTTGAATATTTTTTCATTAAAACCATACTACAAAGTTACTATGACAAAAACAGCATGGTACTCACAAAGAAAGACTTGAATATTAATGAAGGAGATTAGAAGACATAGAAACAACTTTAGCCATACTAAGTCACCTCATCTTTGACAAAAGAGCTAAACATTCTCACTGAAGAAAAATATCCATTTTAGTAAATGGTGCTGGAAAAATTAGGTCTCAATTTGCCAAAGATTAAAACTAGACCCATTTCTCTCACTACTCACTAAAGTAAATTCAAAATGGATCTAAGTATAACAACGGAAATTGGAACCCTGCTGGAAGACAGGCTGGGTAGAACTTTTGAAGACACTGGCATAGGAAAAGACTTCATCAACAAAACTTCAACCATATTTGAATTAGCACAAAGAATGAACAGCTGAAATGTCTTTCTAATAGGAAGCTTCTGTACAGCAAAAGAAACAACCAACAGAGTGAAGAGATAACCCACAATGTGGGAGAAAATTTTTACCATCTGTTCCTTAGACAAGTTTCTATTATCTAGAATACACACAGAACTTAAAAAAAAAAATCAGATCCCGCAAATTTAAAATGGGCATCTAAAATAAACAGACTTTTATCAAATGAAGAAATAGAAACAGCAAATAAACATATGTTGGCCATTTTTGATAATATAATTTTACATAGTCTAAAGGATAGCATTTATATGAAGTACTATAAAAGAAAACCGATCTCTACAAACATGAAGAAACTAAGAAAAAAAATTTTGCACTAAGAGAAATATTCAGTTTTTCAGAGGCTTATTTTTCCATTGCTTAAAATATGTATTTTAAAAAAATATTTAATGATACCATGATCTCCTAGTATTTAAGAGAGGAAAGGTGGATACTAAAAATGTTTTCTTACAGTACAAACAAGGTTAAAATGAATTAAAAAATTTTCCACGTAACTGTGATCTCTACACTTCCTCCAGATTGGGAAAAGGTAATTCTTATTTAGTTTCAGTGCAGGTATTCTCTCTGGAGCTTAGGATAGGTAAGGTTTCAGAGAATAGATTGAAAACCTTTGCATACTGCTAGTCTCTTCTCAACAATTATGTATTTTAAATGTAAGAATATTATTTTCTATTTAATTTAGTTCTAATATTATAAAATAACATTTATATGTAGATTTTAAACTAGAGATATTTTTTCAATAGTTTTTCTATATGTATATTTTTGTCCATTTATAAACTAAAATACTATATACTGAAAATATTGTATTTGAGGGTCTGATCTGTGACTGCACTGCACTTGGATTACTGTTAGTTGTCTAACTGATGCAGTTACTTCTATCACTCTTCCAAAATTCTGCTCTCAGCATAGTTATGATGAACCTTTTAATGTGTACAATCAGCTCTCATCTTAATTCTGCTCAAAACTGGCATGTAATAGCTTTCCATTTCATGTAGAATAAAAACGGTGTTTACAAAGGTCCGTGGGACTGCATAAGACAAGAAAACAGAGCCAGTTTGGATGCAGAGAAAAGACTGATTCCATTGAAGGAAGTCTTCATATGGGAAACAGATTAGCAAAGAGGTCTGAAAAGTAGTCAAGATCACAGAGTTGGATGCACCCACACCATCAAGATGCCTTATTTAAGGTGAACGAGTCAACCACTTAAAGACCATGCTCCTGAAGAAAGAATCAGATGTCTATTGAAGTACATAGTCATATTGTGTCAGAATAAGGAACATAACATCTGTTATGGGCCTGAAGCCATGCATGGTGGCTATATACCTACCTGGCGGGTTGGTGACTTCTTGGAGGATGTGCACTGCCAAACTAATATTGGATGGAGACTCTAGGATAAAGACAATGACTGACATTAATAGTTTATGCCACCTTGGTGCACATATATTCCTAAAGCATTAATTCTATGGTACACTGCTTAATATCTGTTAAAAGAAATGGATTAAATACACGTTTCAGTTGTATATCTTTGCCAAATCATACACTTCCCAGTATTAAACATTAAAGACTTAATACATTTGAGTGAGTATAATATTGTTAGGTAATTGATATTATGTTTCATGTCATCAAATATTTGGAGATTGTGATTTTTTTTCAATTTGATTTGTTAGCACATGTTTGCAATACACAATAATTAATTTCTTATGGGGAATTGGTACATGAACACAACACATTTTAATTCTCTTTTCAATCTCCACCCTTCCCCTTTCTGCCTCTTTTCCCTTGTCCCTCCTTTTATCTACAAAAGATATATCTCCTTACTTCCAATTACTTATCTTTTCTTTGGCAATGTTTATATTTTGGCTTTCTCATATAAGATAAATTGTGTGATATTTAAGCTTCTAAGTCTCATTTATTTCACTTAACATTATTGTCTCAAGTCCATGCATTTTCTTATAGTGACTAAAGTATATTCTTCTTTATGACAGAGTAGTACTCCATCATTTACACATGTCATATTTTCTTTTTTTTTAATTGAATTATTTATTGGTACATTTTATATACACATTATGATCATACTCAATATTGAGAATTTGTACCAGTATATGACACAACTTAATTCTCATTTCTGCCCATTACAAGTACCATATTTTCTTTATGCATTCATCTTGTGATTGTCATGTAAGCCTCTTCCAAAATTGAACTATGATACTGCTATAAACATGTGATAGATGCTATCAATGTAACATTATATCTTATGCTTTTTGAGGAGGGTGTCTAGAAGTGGAATAGCTGGGTCGCGTGGAACTACTATTTTTATTTTTTGTGGAACCCACATACTGTCTTTCACAGTGGCCATAGTAGTTTACATACCTACCAAAAGAGTAGAAAGGTTCTTTTTTTCCTCATTGCTTGGAAAGCATTTGTTATTATTTGATTTGTCAGTGATAGCCATTCTTTCTAAATAAAAAATGTGCTGTTTTAATTTGCATATTTCTAATGGAAAAAAATGTTGATCACAATTTTGTGTATATTTATTAGACATTTGTACTTCTGAGAAATATGTATTCATTTCAGGTATCTATCTTTTGATTATGTCTTATTTTGGACAATCTAAGTTTCCTTGAATTCTTTATATAAATAGATGTTTTTTTTCTGAGGAATATCTACTGAATTTTTCCCCATCATTATTTCTTTTGAATGTTAGCAAAAATAATCAAAGCATTGAGCTATAAATATTTGTCAGTGTTTTATAGCATGGATAGAAGCAAGTATGATGCAGAAGCAGGAAACAAATTTGAATTTAAAGGGTTTGTTGTGATCTGAGTTAAGTTCTCACTAACATGCCTAAGTGAGAACTGTCAGTAGCATTGGTGCCAAGAAGGAAATATTGCCATAAAACTCGGCTGAAATTTAAAGTCAAAGATGATGGAGGGTTTGCACCTGGCTACAGAGAGCATTTATTTTGAGAGGAAATACAGTAATCACAGACGTGATCTCTGCGGAATGATGATGAATCCATATGTTTGCTTTAAAACATTCCCTTTCTTTCTTTAAAGTACATTTAATGCTTGGCATCTTTGTCATTCTTACTTATTATGTCTGATTTCAAGATCCCTTTATTTGACATGCAATTTATTTGAGTTTTCTAAACATTCCTTCCAATTGTCTTACTGTTTTGTCTCACCTGCCTTCAATTCTTATCCCACAGAGACTGGAATGAAATATTTTTTATTTTTTTTAATTTTTTATATATATTTTTTGAGGCAGGGTCTATCTTTTGTAGTTCAGGCTGGCCCTGAGCTCAGCCTCGAACTCACAGTAATCCTCCTGTCTCTGCCTCTCAAATTCTGGAATTACCAGCATGAGCCACCACACCCAGTACCATGGTATGTGGTTCTGATTGTTGCTGGGTGTGAGTCTCTGCTCCTGGCATTGTTATTTGTAGTTATCAGGGATTGAATTTGGGACTGCAAGGCAGGCGTCAGAATCACTGAGCTAAATCCCAAGCCCTGGAATTAGATACTTTTAAATGTTAATCAAATTCTGCCATTTCATCAAGTTCTTTCTCTGTTGCACCTTTTTGTCACTTGGAAGAAAACCTAAACTCTTCCCTGTGTCCTTAAACTATGGGATTTACCACAATATCTCTTTTAAAAATTGACAAATTGATTTTATTTTATTATTTTATTTTAGAATATATTTATTGTTAGTAGTGTTATTTTAAATTTGCATACATAAAACTAGTCTTTTTCGTATACAGTGATATGAGTTTTAACACAAATACAGATTTTTTTGTGTGTAGTATTGGGGATCAAGATCTTGTGCTTGGCAGGCAGGCACAGTACCACTGAGCTAAATCTCTGGTCCAAATCTAGACTTTTGTAGCCATCACTACAAAGAAAATACAGAACAGTTCCATGAGATTCCAATTTGACTTTTCTTCAACCCTGGAGACATATGTGGATCTATTCTTCATTCTGATAATTTTGCCTATCCATAATTTATGTGAGAATGTTAACTATTTATGTTCTATAAACTTGCTTCTTTCACTCAGTGCTTCTGACATTCGTCCGTGCTGTGGCATTCAACAGTAGCTCACTGGTTCTATGGCTGATGAGTACTCTGTTGTATAAGAGCACCTGAGTCAATCTATTCAGGCTCTGAAGAATTTGCATGTTCTTACCACTTTTATAATTATAAATAGAGTTGCCATAAAAACCTGTATACATGCCCAGGGACTGAAGTTACAAGCGGGCGGCTCTGGAAACAGTGACTGTGCTACTGATTTACGCCAGGGTTGGAGCTTACTGGCCTCCAGGCCCAAGCCAGAAAAGCACCCAGGAACTGAGTTTAGCAGGTCAGAGTCTGACTTTCTCCATGGCAACTCCAGAGCACATCCAGTGACCTTGTATTGGTGAGTAGGTGAGCCCGTTGGAACATCAGCCAGTACCATTGCAGGTGCACAGGGCCTACAGCCTACTGGCATCCAGGCTGACAGCACAAATGAACCCAGAGACTGTGTTGGTGAGCAGGTGGGCCCATTGAAACTTCAGGCAGCATAATTGTAGCAGTACAGGAGACAGAGCCTTCCTGCCTCTAAAGCAGATAGGAGAAAGTGTTTTGACTGTATTGATTGAGTGCCTCATATGGTGTGCCAGAACTAGGGGTTTTTCTTTAGGTCCCAATACAGATGGTAAAGAACAACCCAGGAAACACTGCTATGTTAAGGTTCCTAACTCTTAGGAGGAAAGTGACTTGCAACAAACATCGCCAGAAAACAGGGCAGGTACAAAGCCAAAAACAGCAGCAAGGACAAAAACTCAGAGATAAGGAAACACTCAAAGTCTCAGATACAAAGATCCTCACCTCAAGGTAACACAGGGAGAAGGGAAATAGAGAAGTTTGAAGCCCAGTCTCCAGGGTCCTTGGAAATGGTAACCAAAGCAGATCTAGTAAAATGGAAATCAGAACTGATCTCTGAGGTGAAAGGAGAGATATCGGACACTGTCAACACGATGATTAAAAAAGGGGACAATGTTGAGATTGTAACAAAAAAGTAAGGAAACAAATTTTATGTATATGGGGAGGTGGTAGTATGGGTAAGGCTATGGGAAAAAATGAGAAATAAGTTGTAACTTATACTGGTACAAATCCCCATTATGGAGTGCAATCATGACGTGTATATTTAATGTACCAATAAAGATAAAAAAAAAAGCTAAAGAGGAAATCATGGAGTTGATAGAATCCAAGATAGCAAAAGCAATGGAACCTTGTAAACAACTACAAGAAGAAGCTCAGGAAATCAAGAAAGAAAATGAAAGTTTGTGCAAAAGAATAAATTTGGCAGAAGACTGAATTTCAGACCTAGAAGACAGGACCTCTACCAATAAACTGGAAAGGCATAATCTGTGGAAAAAAGCAAGCGATAATGAAAAGTCAATCCAACAGCTCCTAGATGATTCAAAGAAGAATAACATAAGATTGATTGGAGTCACTGAGGAAGCAGGAGACAATGCTAAAGACATCAAAAATCTATTCACAGAGATAATGGCAGAAAACTTCACAGAAAAAGGGGGAAAATGTTGAGACTGTAACAAAAAAGTAAGGAAACAAATTTTATGTATATCGGGGGTGGTAGGGTGGGTAGGGCTATGGGAAAAAAAGAGAATTAAGTTGCGTCTTATACTGCTACAAATTCCCATTATGGAGTGCAATCATGATGTGTATATTTAATGTACCAACAAAGATTAAAAAAAAAGAATTGGACATACAAATATATAAGCATACAGAACACCACATGCCCATGACATGAAAAAATCTACATCTAGGCATATCATCATAAAAGTCCAAGAGATCCAAAAAAAGAATGAAATACTGAAGGTATCCAGAGAAAAGAAAACAGTTAAATTCCAAGGGAACCCAGTCAGGATCACAGTGGACTTCTCAACTCAAACACTCAATGCAAGAAGAGCCTGAAGTGAAGTCTTTCAAGCCCTAAAGGAAAACAATTTCTAACCCAGACTAATGTATCCTGCAAAACTATCCTTCAAAATTGATGGGGAAATAAGATACCTCCATGACAAAGAACACCTGAAAAACTTCACAAATATCAAACCTGTGCTCCAAAACATTCTAAAGAATATCTTGGAGAAAAATAAGGAAAGTTATAAATCCATGAGACCTAACCGAGTCAACCCATGGGACCAAACAAGAAACTGATGGGGAAAGGGCAAAAGTAGAATAACGCAGCCAAGAACAGGAAAACATGGCAGCACTCAATTTACCTATATCAGTCATAGCCATTAATGTCAATGGACTCAACACGCCAATTAAGAGATACAGACTGATGGAGTGGATCAAAGAGCAAGATCCTACAATCTGATGCATATAAGAAACACACCTAATTCGGAAAGAAACCCATGGACAGAAAGTAAAGGGATGGAAAACAATACCCCATGCTACAGGAAACAGCAAGAAATCAGGAGTGGCAATTTTATTTGCAGACAAAATAGACTTCAAGCCAAAGCTGATAAAGAGAGATAAAGAAGGACA
>PVIR01030936.1:0-19752 GCA_004026965.1 Petromus typicus | reverse complement strand
TGTGTGTGTGTGTGTGTGTGTGTGTGTGTGTGTATGAAACTCAGGGTCTCATGCTTGTTAGGCAAGTGCTCTGCCCCAGAGCCACCTCATGGACTCACTGATCATTTGTAATTTTTTTGTTTTTTTAGTTTCAATTTCATTATTTTCTGCTCTGACCTTTCCATCTATGATTTGAGATCTTGTTTATCCTTATGTTTCTATAACCTTTAAATGCTATTTTGGCTTATTCTGTTTTACTAATATAGGCACTTATCATTGGTTATGAGCAACTAGTTTGTCCTTAATTTCAAAAAACATTTCTCCTTCCATTTTGAAGAATAGCTCTGTAGGATATAGTAATCTGAGTTGGTGTTTATTTTCTTTCTTGTTATAAAAAGTTTTATTCCAAGTCCTTCTGTCCATTATGGTTTTTGTTGCAAAATCCATCATTATTCTGTATGGATTTGCCTTATAAGTGTTTTGCACTTCTAAGAGCTGTGTTTTAGTTTTTTTGAGACAGGGTCTCGTTTGTAGTTCAGTTTGGCCTAGAACTCACTGTGTACTTCAGGCCAGCCTCAAACTCTCAGCAATCCTCCTGCTTCTGCCTCTCAAGTGCTGGGATTACAGGCATGAGCCACCACGCCTGGCACTGTGGTATATGGTATCAGGGACTGAACTCAGGACCTCTCGCTTGCCAGGCAGATGCAGGAATCATTAAGCTAAATCCCCAGTCCCTAGCAGCTGTTAATATTGTTTTTGTTGTTGTTGCTCTGAGTTTTGGCATTTGACTGTGATGTGTTCTTTCTTGATCATGTATTGATTCTAAATGCCTTTTTAACTTGGGTACTTCTCTTAAATCCCCAGAGTTGGGAAAATTTTCATATCAGTGAATATAGTTTTAAAGCCAATATCTCATTTCAATGGCTTCTTTAAGGCCAGTGAGCCTTAATTTATTTGTTTTAGATTTGTTCAGAAATTCTGTGTCATCTGTTCAGTGGTACTTACTCATTTTCATCTTCTGCTACCTTTCTTCTGATTGGTCTTCTTCACTGCCTAGATCTTCAGGTCTGGTTTTGCTTTGACTCCTTAAGGTTTTCATTTCTAGGATTTTTGCTTTTTTTTTTTCAGACCATTTGTCTATTTATTGAAAAAAAATATTTTTATTGAGCCAACGTCTTGCTATGTATTGCAGGCTTTAACACACCACAATTCTCCTGCTTGAGCTTTCTCAATGCTGAGATTATAAGTGTATACTACCACCATATCCCAGTGAGGTTGTTTTTTATATTCTGCATTGTATTATTTAATTCAAATAGCTGCTTATTTGTTTCTTTGTGCTCACTGATCATTTTAACTATTAAGGGTTTTTTTTTTTTTTTGTACCAGGAATTGAACCCAGGGTCCTGAGCTTGCTAGGCAGGTGTGGTGCCTCTGAGTTTCATTCTTGGCTTTAACTATTAAGTTTTTAAAATTCTTTGTTTGAAATTTCAACCATTTTAGCTTCTGTAGATGAGGCATCTTGCCTCTTTATTTTCTCATTTCAGTTGTGTTTCTGTGTTAAAGTTTTTAGCACACTTGGGAAGAATGTCTTTTCCACTGTCACATGGGGCTCTTTCTTGTAGGTGGTGTTCTCTTTGCGGAGGGTCCCAGGTTGAGGGTATGTCTCTCAGAGTTTCCATTCAAACTGTGCTGAGTGTTAGGATTATCCTCTAGTGGTACTCCAAAAGCAGAGATTAAGTCCCTGTGACGCCAGCACTTAAGAAACTAGCCATAGATTATTTGGCACTCAGGAACCTGATGAGGAAAGTCTTTACTATTTCACTAGCTAAGGGGTAGCAAGAGAGAAATACAGTAATGTTAGACTAGAAAAAAATTATATATCAATGCCATTCAGAATATTTCAAAAGTAGATAGGTAAAACAGAGGAGAGGTAGAAAAAAAGAACAGAATGAAAAAGGAATTAAGAAAAGAGGCTCATAATAAAATTATAACAGGGAAAAGGAGAGAATAGATGGATAGAAGTGGGTATTTGGAGGGAAGTAAAGAGTAGAGAAAGGTGGGGCCGGGGAGTTAGCTCAGTGGTTCCAGCGCCTGTCTTGCAGGCGCAAATGGGTTCGATTCCCCGGTAACCACATACTATACTGGATGTGGAGACTCACACCCAGCAGCAACCAGTACCACATACCACAGTGCCGGGCGTGGTGGCTCACGCCTGTAATCCCAGCACTCAGGAGGCAGAGGCAGGAGGATTGCTGTGATGTGAGTTTGAGGCTGAGCTTGGGGCCGCCTGAACCACAACGTGAGACCCTGTCTCAAAAAACCAAAAAAAAAAGAGTAGAGAAAGGTGGCCAGGTATTTAGCTCAGTGGTTCTGGTGCCTGCCTTGCAAGCGCGAAGTCCCTAGTTTGATCTCCAGTAACTGCATACAGCAATGTCACTGTGGTGACTCACACCCACCAGCGATCAGTACCACATACCACAGTGCTGGCCAGCCAGCCTGAACTACAAAGCGAGACCAAAACCCTGTCTCAAAAAAAAGAAAAAAAAAAAAAGAGAAAATAATGAGTATAAATGAGAGGTTGAGAGGGGAAAAATATTGTACTCAGTTATCGATTAAGCGGTCAGGCACATGCAGCTTATCTGAGGGAGCATCCATCAGTGTGGGAATGTGAGATGACACAAGGTTGGGTGTTATGGAGCAAAAGCAGATGATTACCACAGCTGTACTGTATCTATGTGTACATCTAGGAAAAGTGCAACACCTGTCACACAAAATAAATCGTATACTGATAAAAGGCCAAACATAACAGAAGGGCAACCATTGTGTTTTGTCCACTGCATTTTTTTCCTGCTGCTATTTTTGGATCATTGTGTTCAGGCACTGCTAGTGTTCCCATGTCAGTGGTGGGGGGTTTGTAATCTTCCGTCCAGTGGTTCTATGCCTCGTGTCTCCAGCCAGCTGCCTGACCTGTCTGTCCCTGGAACTCCTGCCTCTCGTTTCTCGGCGGGCTGAGACCCTTATGCCTGCACAGCCTCTGGCATTGTGAGAGGCTGTCTCAGTACACAGGCTGCTCCTCCTCACCCTGGCGCCCGTGGGTCCCAGCTGTGGCAGACGTCTGTGTCTGTCTGGCTCTTGCTTCCTGCTGCTCCAGGTGCCAGGGAGACAGAGGCTGAGCCAAGATGGTCTGGTCCATTACGTGGCCCTTCTGGCCCTGACTCATGTCTTGAGACTCTGTGTTTCCCTCAGGCCTGTGGTGGAGATGAAAGCCTGCGCGTGGCCTGTCTGGTTTATGTCATTCTGCTGCCAGAAGTCACAGCTTTCGGCCCTGTGGCAGCCTCTGCTTTTCCTCCTGGTTTGTGGTTTCCGACGTGATGGTGAAGAGGAATCTTTCTATTGTATCTCTGATTCTGGGCAAAGTAGTTTCCTGGTGGAAAACTACTCACTGGGCCAGGCCTTGAAGGTGATTGTGGTGTCTGCCACCCTGGTTACTTCCCCAAAGCTTTCTTTTTTAAGATTGATTTTATTGGTACATTTTATATACACATCATGATTACTGTCGACATTGAGAATTTGTACCAGTACAGAACACAACTTTTCAGTTTTTCCCATTCCCCCCACCCACCCTACAGTCCCTCGCCCCCTATATACATCAGCTTTGTTTCCTTTTTTTTTTTTAACCATCAAATGTTTTCTTTCCCTTCTTTACTTACTCCCCAAAGCTTTTGCGCATTTCCCAGAATGGCTCAGTCCTCACACCTGGCCTGGGAGCAGAACCTGTGAACAGGAGAGCACCTGTCTGTCACTGTCTCAGATGCTGCCGCCCGAGCAGTGTCTCGGTAGGAGAACCCTGTGGCTTGGCCAGCACTGAGGCTGATGGGGACCAGGTGGGGCCGCCTCCCGGAATTGCTCCCCCAGAAGATTTTGTGCGTTTGACAGCATGGTGGTCTCTAGCTTGTGCCTGGGCAGCATCCTCGATGGGGGTGGTTTTGCTTCTACTTCTAGTTCCCCCTTTCCTTTTCGCCTCTGTCCACTCTCCCATTTGGGTCATAATCCAGTAGGGGTTTGACACACGCTGACCTACCGCCATTATCTCCGAGTGTTGCTTCCTCTACGTGTGACCCGAAAGCCAGTCTCACGTTTGAAGCGAAGACTCAGGAGAGTAGAAGGTCCCTTTTCAGAACTGCAGATGCTCAGCTTTTGTGAATGGAGACCAGAAGAAGGGTTGTAGGGAAGGTAGGAGGATGGGGAAGAAAAGAGGAATTAAGATATATTATGTACAGGTACAAATTCCCTTTGATAAATAGTGATCGGTATGCATGACAGATATGTAGTAATAAGAAATAGAAAATTTAAAAAATCACCGTTTGATAACTTGGTGGGAGGGCTATGGCTTTTCCCATCCTTTCCCATGGTGGCTGTTGTCCTTCCTGAACTTTTCAGAATAAAATTTAGGAGTGAAGCCGTGTGTGGATATGGGTGCCTGGAGTCTCATTCCTCAGGCATTGGAAGAGGATTTGTTGGTGAGGCTGCACCTACAGGAGCAGGGCCCAGGGCCCTGGAGAGAGGTGATGATAGGGGCGTGGAGTGGCTTGCTGGGGTCCGAGGGAGGAGGACTGCATTCCGGACAGACCCCAGCAGGAGCTGCTGGGAGGACTACTCCACGGGCTAGGGAAGCGTCACAGAAGCCTTGCTGGTGCTGGCCCTCCTGTGTCAGAAATCTCCAGAAACCTCCCAGGAAGGATATGCCCCGTGTGCTTTCTGAGAAGGGAAGTGTGAGTATCCAAGGTCCTTGTCCTTTCTTTACCCTCCCACCTCAGCACTGAGGAGGCAGAGGAATAAGCGGCTGCAGAAACAGCACACACTTTCTGTTGTATGAGTCCTACCTGACGTGAGGAACACGAGGAAACACTAAATAGAATTTAGTAACTGAAAATGATCAGAAAGCAGCAAGATCTTCCTGAGATGTCACAAGATAAAGTAACAACATGAGAATGAAGGAGAAGATTTGGAAGATAATGAAAGAATTTCATCTTGGTGTGCTATATGCTCTACACTCCTGAATTTCTATCTTGGTGTAGATTACAAGTTCCAGGAGAGCAAGACTTTGCAGCCCCAACACATAGTGCACATGGAGTCAATAAACATGTTGAATGAATATATGAATATGGATAGCAACATACTAAAAGAAGAAAGCTATCACATATAAAGGATTATCTTAGATAATTATATACTAAAATTTAAGAGTTATTGAGAAATGGGCTGGTCTGTCTATCCAAGAGAGTAAAGTCATGTAGCAATTTGGAAAGGGAAAGTTTAATAAAGAGAAATATAAACTGAGGATGCAGTTCAGCGTTAGAGTGTGTACTTAGTGTTTCTAAGGTCCTACGTTCCTTCCTTACCAAGAACAAACAAAATTTATCTACAGAGACTGTGTAAAGAGAATGTGTGAGTAAATAAAGAGACTGCTGAGGAACATAAGGCTAGTTGCAAGTGCTCATGCAAAGCTCCCCCCCCCCCCCCCCGAAAACTGAGCTGCGCTCCAGGCCTCGCTGGAGAGGGTGTGGCCTGGTTCTCAGAGTGGCAAAGGTTGCAGTGGGGTTGCCTTGTGAAACTTGTGGAAATCTGTCTTCTAAGCAATCTGAGGAAGTTGTTCATGGACAGCCTTATTAGAGATACCTATAAAAACGCCTACACGGGCTGCTGGAAGTCAGAAAGTATTGTATGTTGTGGCAGCTGCATGTCAGGAAACTACTGTGCTATAGGAGGTGGATGGCAGAAAAGAATCCAGATGCTGGAGCTTCAAGATGCTATAGAATTGAGTCTAAAGATCAAATTAGCTTTATTAGTGATTAATGAATTGAGTAGGTACAAACAAAGTTCAAGAGTTGTATTTAAAATTTTACTTCTTTTCTATAAGGTTAGGCCTTCGGATATATCTTCTCTTATCTTGAAAAGTGAATACTGAAAACTGGCAGGGTTCCCTGAATTCGTTTGAGGCCCCATAATTTCCAGAGTACTTCTGGGTAGGTTCTCTGACTTGATGGCAAAAGAGGCCCGTGGCAGAGGCAGGCAGGCAGTAATCCGCTTGCCCACTGTCCTCCCGTCCATCCAGTAAGTTCTGATTGAATACCAGGAGTGCGCCAGTGCCTGGGCTGTGCTGGGGGTATAGAAGAAAAGGGTTCTCTAGGAATGGAAATAGGACACGCTAACTGGTGTGAAAAATCCAGAAGCCTGTCGAACAAAGCAACTGACTTTGTTCTATGTTCAAGTACAAATGAATGATTATATTTTGAGGCTGAAAAGTTTTCCCAAGGAGTGTTCTTAGACTACCTTCAGGTATATTTTCTGCTGTGTTCACAGAGCTGGACTGAGGCCGAGTTGAGCTTAGAGAAAGTGAACTTTGTAAAGCCTTTGGGTTGGTTTAAAGAAAAGGCAGAGGACCTGGCCTGATGTGAACTCATTACTGTCCTGTGGACCATGGATCATAACCTCTCCTCGTAGTAGGATAAACTGAGGCTCTAGGGAGGTGACATTTGCTTGTGGCACACAGCTAGGACTAAATGTGAGGCTGAGTTTGGAACCTGCCCTGCTTCTCCAGGCTCTGGAGACACGATCTGTGTTGTTGCGGTATCTCTATTATGGTGTGAAGCTGTTTTTTGAGAGGGCAACTTTGAAATTTTATTTATACATATGAGTGATTTTGGTTTTCTGTTCTTGGCATATATTGGTCTTTTTTTTTTCTTAAAAGCCACTTTTTTCTTTTCTTTCTTTCTTTTTTTGAGACAAAGTCTTGCTTTGTACTTCAGGCTGGTCTTGAACTGGCTGTGCAACCCAGGCTGACCTCGAACTCACAGCAGTCCTCTTGCCTCAGCCTCCCAAGTGCTAGGATTACACGCATGTGCCTGTGCTCAACTAAAGGCCACACTGAGTTCTGATCAACATACAGAAAATCTCGTCTATGCTTAACGTATACAATGCTTACAAATGTTTCTTCTTCTCCACAGTGGTGTGGAAGACACTATCTGATTGTGATTCACTGACTTCAACAGTAGTGCTTCTTTGTCAGACTTCGGCACCTGGTGTGGTGGCCAACTATGTACCTGTCAACCTTGTACCTAGGATCCTCCCAGTTGAAGAACTGAAGAGGCTGGAGGTTGCCTTGAAATATACGTAAATAAAAATGTTTAAACCAGGGAGATGGCTGCTGTGAGTGGAAACAGAATCATATATTGCTGCATTATGAGAATAGGGGACAGTGTGGGACTAGAATAAACAGTTGTTAATCTGCTGAAACTAAGAAAGATGTCATGGTTTTTGAATTAGGCTTTCTCCCCTGGTGTCATGTAGGTACAGAATGTGTTTCTTTTTGAACAAGGTTGCTAGGGGATGAAAAGCACTCTCGATTCGGCCCCCTGTTCCCTGAATATAAAGTCTGCAGAATGGAATTCTACTGCAGGCTTTCTGAGTGTTGGTTCACTGCATCTCATTTTAATCTTAAAGGCTTTCTGAAAAAGTGACCTTTTCCTCCCACGGACTCCAGCGACTCCCCCCTTCCAAGCCTTAGTTTCTCATCTAGGTTTACTACTTCCAAACACTGACTATTTTCTGTACTACTTGTTCTCATTAGAAGATTTTATAATTCTCCTGAGGGGGGTATTACATGAAAATGTCTGTATATTGTCATGTAAGAAAATATTTTGAGCAATAAGATGAGGATGGGTTATAGCCAAGCACTGTACTGTTGCTTTTGGAGAATTCAGTACTTACAACATAGGTGTTCTCAGCAGTATGACAGAGACGCTAAATGTGTGGGCACCATTGTCAAGCAGACTTGAGTTTGAACTCAGTTTTAAAAATGGCTTCTTAATAATTTTGCTGTCACTCACCCTCCTTGAGAATTACTTTCACTACCCCCAGAATGGGAATAGCTGGTACTTCCTGTTGACCCAGGTGTTGGCATGAGGTGGGATGTGTGTGACAGATGGTCTTGGGGACCTCATCCCTCTTCCCGGGCAGGCACCCTTGGCTGGCCCAGTTGCCTGTCCTGGCTGCGCACTCTCCTCCTCTTCATCTGCAATTTGTGGCCTCCAGCACTCGGGCTTCCGAAGGGTCAGGGGGACCGGAGGGTGAGAGAGCAAACTCAGTGCTTTTCCTAACCTCTTCTGATAACCACTTTCCTTTCCTTGCCCCATTTGAGTGGTAAGGGCGAATGCCCCAGTTCACCCAGGCTTCTTACCTTATCCCTGAAACCTATCTGGCTTTTTATGAGTAGCAGCTTTATCATCCAATGGCTCTGTTTGTGTGGAGCTTCACCTGTCTCTCTGCAGGGTTCCACAGAGTCAGTGGACAGAACTGGGATTCGGAACAGCTGGTTTCCTTCATAATCTTCCGTGTGTAGCTGCATGGATTTAAAAGTAATTCTGAGAAGGCATCCATGAACTTCATTGGACATCCAAAAGGGATTATTGCAAAAGAAAGGTTAAGAATGGAGGCTGGGGATTTAGCTCAGTGGTTCCAGCACCTGACTTGCAAGCACGAGGCTCGGGGTTCGATCCCCAGTAACCACATACAATACTCATGTCCACCAGTAACAGTACCACATACTGTAGTCCCGGGCGTGCCAGGTGTGGTGGCGCATGCCTGTAATCCCAGCACTCAGGAGGCAGAGGATGTAGGATTGTTGAGTTGGAGGCTGAGTTCAGGACCAGCCTGATCTACAAAACGAGACCCTGTCTCAAAAAAAAAAAAAAAAAAAGGTTCAGAATGGGACTAGTTTTACTAGGCTTCCTCTTCCCCCAGTGAACCTTTTCCTGGGGTTGTGACATGGGTATTTTAATATCCATTTTGTAGGTGATTTATAAAGTTGATAAGTGCAGAGCACTTGGTTTTCCTAAGCTACCCATTATCCAGTCCTGTCCTGTTATTCTGGTATCATAGCAAAAGCACAAATGCTTTAGGTTTTGCACTTTATTTAAAGCAATAATTGCAACTAGCAGAAAACGGATGGATGAAGAAAATGGATGCCTTCTCAGAATTACTTTTAAATCCATGCAGCTACACATGGAAGATTATGAAGGAAACCAGCTGTTCCGAATCCCAGTTCTGTCCACTGAGTCTGTGGAACCCTGCAGAGAGACAGGTGAAGCTCCACACAAACAGAGCCATTGGATGATAAAGCTGCTACTCATAAAAAGGTACAAAAGGGGACAAAGGTTCCTTTCTTTTGCAGTTTTCCCAGCCTATTTAGGTCCTACTTTGGTTAATATATTCTCTCTTTTTGAGACAAGGTCTTGCTTTTATAGTTCAGGCTGGCCCTGAGCTCAGCCTCAAACTCACAGAAATCCTCTCGCCTGTCTCTGGAGTGCTGGAGTGCTGGGATTACAGGCGTGAACCCCCACACCTGGCCCTGTGGTATGAGGTTCTGATTGCTGGTGGGTGTGAATATCCACCCCCAGCATTGTTGTATGTGATAACTGGGGATCAAACCCAGGCCCTTGCACTTGCAAGTCAAGTGCCAGAACTACCATGCCTAAGATTGTGTTATGTGGTACTGAGGTCGAACTTGGGACCTTGGGCTTGTGAGGCAGATGCTGGAAACACTGAGCTAAATCCCCAGCCCAAGGAATACATTCTTACTGGCTTTTGTTCCTAGGCATGATAGTCAGATCTTACTTCTGCTGCCCTAACACGCCAGTGAGTATCTGCTGTCCACCTTTGCTAAGCTTTTCACCCCCACCCATGCCTATTTTGCCCCAGGCCTAGTGCTTAGGAGATGAAATCCTTGACATAGGTTTCATTATTCTGCTATTTTATCCATCTGAGTTAAGCTGCCAGAGACTGTCCTCTATGTCTGGTTGGTTATTTCACACTAGAACAACACTCTAAAAAGTTGAAGAGACCTGATCAGAAGAAAATTGGCAGATTAGGAGAGAAGATTAGTTAATTAAAGGAGATGAAAGATAGAAGGCAAATGGATTTCAACTTGAGGTAGACGAAGCATCTTAGAAGCACATTTTGAGCTTGAAGCTTGTTTTTGCCTGGTTAGAATTTTTAGGTTGTTTTTGTAGTAATCATTGGTTGAGTTGTATTTCTCAGAAGTTAAAGGCTGGCTTGAATGATGTATTATGTATGAGTCAAGGAAATGGAAGCTGAATGTTGTTTGGGCAGTTGATATTTAAGCTGATTTTTATTGTTTTAAACTTTGAAGCACATTTTTACAATTGAATAAGATACGTGTGGGGAGTGATGGAACACACTGGCAGAGTGCTCTGTTCCGAGAGCAAAGGCTTTTTATTGGAGATTTAGCATTAATGTTCCTCAGGGCGACCCTGAGGTTTGGCCCCAAGGGCCTTCACCCTGGTGTCAGAATCCAGTAGGTAGAAGCTCCAGTCATTTTTACGTGGTGTGAAGTTTAAATTGTGTTGGGGTTAACAAACCAGGCAGCCCCAGAGAGGAAGAAATACCTTGCAAGTTTGAAAATTTCCCCAGGAATTGTGAACAACCCCGAACCGTGTCAATCTTTACCATGTAAAGCATTTCCAGCCTGCAATAACTTTTTATTTTTTATTTTTAGTGCTGTACTTTGAGCTCCAAAGTATAGAGGCACAAATGTGGACTTTACAGTCTGCAAACTTTGGGATCAAGTAGTCCTCCTGCCTTTTGTTAGCTGTGTGATCCTAGGAGGGAGATGTGACTCCCCACTTGCCTTGCTCTACTCGTTTGTTACACGGGGATCATCAAGGCTGCCTTGAGAACTTGGTTTGAGGACTAGAGTCAGTGAAAGTTAAGTGTCTCCTACAGTTACTGTTATAGTGGGCACCACATGCAGGACAGATGTTGTGATTGTCTTGATCTGTTTATCTGTAACTTTTTGATGTTTAAATGTATTTCAAAAAAGAAACACTGGAAGGACCAGAATCTAGGTACTCAGTTGGTACAGGATGTGGAATTGTTAAATTGAATTGGATGTGTCGTGTGTACTCTGTTGATCCTCCCATGTGTCTAAGTCAACTTTGCAGAGTCCATGAGCCACAGATAGTGGACAGGAGCAGAAGTAGTGTGTGTTTGGCTGCATCTGCTTGCAGGTGTCCAGGTATGAGGAGGCAGGGCAGCTGTGGATGCGAGAGGCTTGTCTTTAAGGAGCAGAGCTCAGCCTGCACAGACACTGAGTGTGACCTGCTGAAGCTACTGGGGAGGAGATGAAACTGGCCTGTAATTAGGATGTGGCTTTAATGAGAGAGTAGGTTCTTGAATGTCTCTTATGAACCCATGATTGGAAATGAAATAGAGTGGCATGAAAGGTGTTGGTAAGAATGTGGAGAAATAGGTACTTTAAGTTCCCCATATAGTGATATACAACTTTTTGTGGAGCTTGACTATGTATTTCCTTTTGGCCCAGTGATAACACCTTTAGGAATTTGTCCAGAGAAAATATTTAAACAAGTACAGAAAGATACAAAGATACAGTATGTATAAATGTATACAAACACTTACCACTTACATATGTTTACAAAGATAAAAGAAGCCTAAATTTGTAATGAGTAAAAGTCATAACAAATTATATAATAGACTACTGAGAAACCATTTGAATATTGTATTATTGTTGTATAAAAAGAGTAATGATACAGTTTTAGTTATTACAAATATTTAACCATGTTCTCGGGGAGATGAAGATATTCAACTCTTTTGTGACTGAATTTTATCCTTACTTTGAGCCCCTATCTCACTAAATTTCAGCTGCTTGACTTTTTTCATAGACACTGAAGTCTTCTCACATATTTTGGACTTACAGATGGTAGATTCCCTACTCAACTCAGTTCCTTTCTCCCCAGGGAGCCCCTACATTTTGGACGTATATGTTTGTGGCCTTAGGGAAGAAGTTTGGTCAGTGGCAATTTTGTTTCCTTTTCCATTTGTGGACATGTGAAACTGGAAAACAAGTTATCTCACCATCAAATATGATGGTGACAGAGGAGGACAATATTTTAGAACATTCTCATTCCAAAGAGAGAAAGTGAAAGGTTAAAAACAGTCTCCTAGTAATTTTGAAATCTCCTATAGAAAATTCTGTTAGGTTTGAGAACCTGGAAGTTATTCTGTGTACTTGAGACCTCCACCTTCTGTGGTGACATAGCCCTGGTCTCCAGTCCCTGCTGTCCTTTGCCCCGCTGATGTCTCAGGCTAAGTTAGGAGTCTTCTCTGTAGCCTTGCTCCTTTCGGTCAGGCGGGATCCCAAGGAGGGATCTTGGGGTGTCCCGGATCCACCCAAAACTGGTCTGGTGGGTGTAACCACCATCTGGAGGAGTTGTGAAATCAGAATTTCTGATTCAGAAGGACTGAAGTGGGGCTCAAGACTTACATTTCTAAGGGTTTCCTAGGTGCTGCTCTTACTGCTGATACAGGGACTACACTGGGGGGCCAGTGGGAGGATGGTCAGAGCCAGGTGCCTTCTCCAAAGCCAGCACACTGCCTCTCCAATTCTCTGACTCTTGTCTCTGGGGTCTAGTCCTTCAGTCTCTTTCTAGCTTTTTATTTATGGTAAGAAAGATTTATACTTTCAAAAATTCCTTCAGAACTTTGGTCTTTGGTATTCAAATCTAAGTTTTTGGCATGAAATAATGTTTTCTTTCTAAAAACTTCAAGTTTCTCTTTCTGAGATTATTGTTGGGCAAAAATTTCAAAAGCCTACGGAGAAATTCAAAAGTCAAGTATTTTCATTTTGCTTTTTAAAAATTGACAAGTAAATTTTGTATGTTGCTGTGAAACATGCGTATATTGTGGAATGACTAGTGGGCTAGTTTACATATCCATTAGCTCACACACAGCCATTTTTGGAGGCAGCATACTTAAAAGTACTGTTTTGAAACATACTGTTATTAGTTGTAGTTACCAGGTTGTATAGTAGATGTCTTGAAGTTATTCTAACTGAAATGTTGTATCCTTTGGACAGTGTCTCTTTTCCTCTTCTGCCTTCTGATTCAGAGAACTGACATTCTGCTGTCTACTTCTATGAGTTAACTTATTTAGTCTCTACCTGTAAGTGATACCATGCAGTATTTGTCTTCCTCTGTCTGGTTTATTTCATGTAGCAGTCTGTTCTAAGTGACTATTAACGATAGAATTTCCTTCCTTTTTAAAGGCAGAACTGAGGCGCACAGCTTGGGGCAGTTGGGTCTGAACTGAGGCACACAGTTTGGGGCAATTGCGCCTGGCTTGTCTCTTACCCAAACTTGTTAATAACCAGTGGAGCAGCAGCTCCAGACCTCAGCACCTGGTCCCAGCCTCGTAGCGTGAAATCCAGTGGGGCTTTGATAGATGGCTCAGATTAGTGTCAGGAAAGAAAAGACAGCAGCCATTGACTTTGCCTCCATGCTGTCTTGTTCTTGGAGTGGCCTCTCTGGCGCAGGTGCACTGTTTCTTTTCTTTTGTCCTCCAAGAATCCCTGCACTTCTACTCCTCCTCCTCCTTTCCTTCTTCTTCCTCCTCCTCCTCCTCTTCTTCTTCGTCGACATCATCATCATCGTCCTCTTCCTCCTCCTCCTCCTTCCTCCTCTGTTTTCTTCTCCCTCCTTCTCCCCTTCTTCCTCCTTCTTCCAATAAAATCAATATAAAAATGTGGATAGTAAACATTAATTAGGGAGTTTGTGGAGGAAGGGAAACAAGAAGAGGGTTGAATGAGCATGGGACACATTAATGGTTGCCCAGGGTCGTCTTAAACTTTAGGGCTGAAGGGGTCTTTTTGCCTCAGCCTCCGAAGTAGCTGGTACTTCAGATATGTGCTGTAGCGCCTGCCTCTTGCTTTGTGTTTTAAGCTGGGTTTTGGTTATACCCATTTTCCTTTCGTTGCCCTCTTTTGGAGAAGCAAAGTTGCACGGAGTTACAGAACGAGTGAGCATAGACAAAATGATCCTGGACCACATTTTCAAGAGAAATCAGAAGCTGAGAGGCCGAGGTCAAAGCAAACTTGTGTAATGTTGAAGAGTAGAGTGTCTCCAGGGTGGAAAGAGCCATGGTAACAAGTCCAAAGAAGAGGAGAAGTAGGGGATGTTATATAAGGAATGAGATCTGATACTTGGGAGGAAGGAGAGACGTTGTGTCCTGTGCTGCAGGGATCCAGAGGATTCAAAGTGAATTTGAAGCAGAGGCTAATATAGTGAAATTTGTCATTTTCCTGATACGATTAGCGGTTTTGGTCTTAAGAATGTGATTCTGTATCCAAGGTCCTAAGTTGATTTTTCAGGATTGTTTCCTTTATGATTTATACATTTGACATCATCATTTAAGTCTTAATTGAACCAGAGAGTAGATTTTTGTGCTTGTAGAGAGGTTGTGATTCAATTTTATTTTGTTTGAATTTATTTTGAGCAGTACTGGTTAAAATATTTCATCCTCTCTTAGTCTGCCAAGGTTTAATTCTAGTCTCTTCTATTGTATTGATCTATGGTCCAACCTCTTCCGTAAAGGATAAATACATTTTATATTGCATTGACTTTAGATTGATCTATGGTCCAACCTCTTCCATAAAGGATAAATACATTTTATATTGCATTGACTTTAGATTGATGCCATTTATATGTGTTATGTTTCTCATTAACTGGAATAACATAACTGTAGTTTTGAATGGAAGTTGAATTTTGTCAGATACTTTTATATGCTCTTTAGCTATTGAGATGACCATATAACTGTTTTCCTATTTTAACATGGAAAATTGCATTATTTGATTTTTTTCTTATTAATCCAACTGTATATTCCAGATTGTATCCTATTTGGTCACTGTAAATTATCTGTCTTAAACATATTTTGATTTGCACTGATATTTCCTATCAGATTCTGACATCTACAGTTTTCTTTTATGAGTTTAACAAATGATGCTGGGAAAAACTGAGTTTCAACCTGCCAAAGATTAAAGAAATTTATAGTTTTATAGAAGGGTATAGCTTTCTCTTCTTTTACTGTCTTGGCAGGTTTCTATACCATGGTTATATTAATGTCTAAAAATGAATGACAGAGAATTCCTTCTCCTCCATCCTTCTGGAAAAATTTGTGTGCAATTTAGTGATCTGTCACTTGGAATAAAATAGGCTCTTTTGGAGCCCAATCTTCTCTTCATAAGAAGCTGCCCTTTATTTTAAATGAGTTTAAAAGAATCTTTTAGAATTCCTAATTCTTGTTCAGTTATTTTATTTTAGAAGCATAGTTTTCTTTTTTGTGTGTGCAGGGGTTCAAACTCTGGACCTTTTACTTGCCAGACAGGTGAGGCAGCACTGAGCTACATTTCTGGCCCTTCATCTCAATTTTCAAGTCTGTAACATTGCATATAGTGCTGTCTAATCTATTTAATCTTGAAAGTATCTGTAGTTGTATGTTTTTATCCCATTCCTGATGTTGTTTAAATGGCTTGTTTTCTTCTAGGCTAGACCTGATAGGTTTGTTGATTTTAGTATCTTTCTAAAGAGACAGTTTTAAAAAGCTTTGCTTTTTACCTTTATTTTTGTTTTCCTTATAAATATTTGTTCTTCTCTTCAATCTTTATTTTTAAGTTTATTCTGCTGTTTGTTCATACATTTATTTCTATGTATTTGTATTTGTATTTGTTCATACATTTATTCTTTTTCATTCAGTTAACAAGTAGATATTTGCTGTAGTCTGTGTGCCAAACCTTTGTTCCAGATGTCAGTCAGAAAGTACTTAATAAAACTAAAACAACAAAAGGCAAGTTCTCCTGGAGTTGAAATGTGGCTGGAGTTAGTAGTGACATGTGCTGTGGTGAAAAATAAACTAAAGAGAATAGAAAGTGGTGGGGAAGGAGGAGGTTACAGGGAGGTGAGCTTAAGGACATGGACGACCTACAAGGGTATTTCTGATGAGGGGGAGCAGCAAAATCAGTGAGACTGGACATGAGTATGTTTAGTGGAGAGGATGGCCACAGAGAGCTAACAAGAGAATCATAGGGTTTTGTTTTTGTTTTTTTGTTTTTTTTGTTTTGTTTTGTTTTTTGTTTTTTGAGACAGGGTCTCGCTTTTGTAGTTCAGGCTGGCCCTGAGCTCAGTCTTGAAACTAATGGCATTCCTCCTGCCTCTGCCTCCCGAGTGCTGGGATTATAGGTGTGGGCCACCATGCCTATCTCTGCAGTATGTGGTGTGGATCGCTGGTGGGTGTGAGTCTCCATGCCTAGCATTGTTGCATTTGGTTTCCAGGGATCGAACCTGGATCCTTGCACTTGCAAGACAGGCATGGGAACCACTGAGCTAAATCCCCGGCTCAAGAGTATCATAGTTTTGTAAGTGAAAATAGGACTGTTACTTAGTTCCTGTGTTCTGGGAAGCCAATGGAGGGTTTGAATGAGAATGTGGAGAGTAACTGGAGTCTAACATTTTCACTTGAATACTAAACTCAGTATTTTTTAGCCTTGATTTGAAAAATCAGTGTTAACATAAAGAAATTTCTTTCCTTCTGAATTTTTCTCTATTGCATCCCAAAAGTTTTGTTCCAAATATATTAGCATGCATAGCTCAGAAGAGGGTTTAAAAACTTTTAAATATTTAAGAGTTCCAGCAGACTTCTCAACACAAACCTTAAAGACCGGGAAAGCTTAGAGTGAAGTGTTTCAAGCCCCAAACGAAAACACCTCTCAACCTAGACTAATATATCTTGAAAAATGACCTTTTAAAATTGATGAAGATACAAGGTACTTTTAAGACAGAACCTGAAGAAAATTTGTGATTGTGAACCAGTACTGTAAAAAATTCTCACATGTACTGTTGAAGAAGACAGTGAAGTGAAAGATGCCAAGAGGAATAGTGATATGAATACAGCAAGCAGAGTGAGAAGTTAAGCAGAAGGGGGAAAAAGAATCAGCAACAGAAAAATAACACAATGACAGGAATAAATCAGTACCTTTAAGGAAGAATGCTAAGTGTGAATGGTTTCAATTCTCCAATCAAATGATGCAGATTGGCAGATGGAATAAAAAATAAGACTCAGTGGTGTGTTACATAGAAGAAATAAATTTAATCAAGTCTACGGACCAAATTAAAGGATGAAAAACAGCATTGCGTGCAACAGGAGCCTTAAAATAAGCAGAGCCAACTATTCTTTTTTCAAACAGGGTAGACTTCAAGCCAAAACTGATGAAAAAAGGGAAAAGTCAGTACATATTATTTAGGGTAACAATTTAAATGGAGCTAATATATATGTACAGAACTCTACTATACTCAACTTCATAAAACAAGCACTATTGTACATAAAAGATTAGATAATCAAAAACACAATTAAAGTAGGGACCTTAATCTTCTACTATCACAAATCGATCAAGGCAAAAAAGTTGACAAGGAAATAACAAAGTTGAACACATCCATCAAATAAATGGCTTAATAGATATCTATGAAATATTCTAACCAACTAATAGCAACATTCTTCACAGCTATACATAGGACTTTATCCAAAATAAATCATGTAATAGCCCGTAAAACATAATTGAATAAATACTGTAGAAAAGAATTGAAGTTCTCCCATGCATGTTATCAGATCACAGTGCAATGAAACCAGAAATCAATAGCAAGCTAAGCCACAGAAATGATATAAATTCATGGAGAATAAACAGTATAATCTTGAATAATCAGTACATTACAGAACAAATCAAGGAAGTTAAACAATTTCTGGAATCTGATGATAATGCCAGCACAACTTACCAGGACCTGCAGGACACAATGAAACAGTCCTAAGAGGGAAGTTTGTAGCTGTGAATGCATACGTCAGAAAAACAGAGCAAGTTCAAAGTTAGTACAAAGAAATTCTGAATATCAAAATGGAAATTAACGAAATTGAGACTAAAATAATTACAAAGAATCAATGAATCAAAGAATGGTTCTTGAAAGGAAAAAGTGAAATAGATAAACTCTTAGCCAAACCTGACAAAAAAAGAAAAGGCCCATATCAATGCAATTAGAAGTGGAAAAGGTGAAATCTCAGTGGACAACAGTATAGTCCAGATTATTAGTAACTATTTTGAAAATCTGCCTTTCAATATTTAGAGCACCCAGATTTCTAGACATATATGAATAACAAAAACTGACCCAAGATGATATAAAATTACTGAGCAAGTCAATAACAAGCAATGAAATGGAGGCAGCAGTAATAATCTACCAAATAAAAGAAGTCCAGTAATGGATGGATTTACTATTGAATTCTATGAAATTCTTCAGGGCAGATCTAACACCAGTACTTCCCTAAATTCTTTAATGAAATTGAAAGAGTACTGACAAAATCATTCCTGGAAGCTAGCATTACCTTGATTCAAAAACCAGAGAAGTACTCAACTAAAAAAGAAAACAAGAGGCCAATCTCATTAATGAACACAGATGTAAAAATAGTCAATAATATATCTGATAACAGAACGCAACAGTAAAAAAGATCATGTACATCGTAACCAAGTGAGTTTCATCCCAAGGATGCAAAGAGGATTAGACATTCACAATTCAATAAATGTAATATATTGCAGAAACACAAGGACAAAAATCACAGTATTATCTCATGAGACACACAGAATTCACTGACAGCAATTGTTCACTGGTTCATGAAGCAAATAGCAACATAAGGACCTTCTCTCAACCTGATAAAGGCCATCTAGGACAAAACTATTACCAACAATGTATGAAGTAGGGAAAAACTGAAAGCTTTTCTTCAAAAATCAGGAACAAGACAAGGATGTTTGCTGTTGTCACACCTGCTCAGCATAGTATTTGAAACTTTAGAATAATCAGGCAAGAGAAAGAAATGAAAAGGATATTGTATAGATAAGGAAGGAAGAAGTTAACCTATACTTATTCACCGATGACTTGACATAGAAGCCCAAAAACTCCTCAAAGATTCCAGAATTAGTAAACAAATTGAACAGTGTAGCAGGAATAAAGAGCCTATCAACTAAAGCCCCTCTAAGGGTGCAGGAAGCAGTTTTAGCTCGAAGTTGACTGTGTCTTACGGATTCACTGCTGAATTCTACAAAACCTTTAAGGCTGTTGTATCACCAATACTTGCAAGTGCTTCAAAGCAAGGGAAAGGGATGGAGTACTTCATTAATGGAAGCCAATATTGCCTTGACCCTCCAGCTGGATCAAGACCCAATTAAAAAATAAAACTATAGGCAATCTCCTTAATGAATATAAATGCAAAAATCCTCAAGGAGTCACAGCACATTATGATCAAGTAGGTTTAATCTCAGAGAGACGCAAACTTGGTTCAACATGTGTCAGTGTAATGCAGCACATAAACAGAAGCAAAGTCCAAAAACGGGATCCTATCAATAAATGTAGAAAAAGCTTTTTTACAAAAGCCAGTATATATATATATATGTTATTTTATATATATAAAATATGTATAGTGATATATATATATATATACATGGCTGATACATATTATATAATATATATCATATATTTTCTTTACATATATACACACATACACATATATGTGTGTGTATGTGTATATATATATATATATATACACACACATGTATATACAATTGGTGTAGAGATTCTTGAAAATGCTAAATTAGAAATTTCTTTTGATCTTTTCTAAGTATCTTCTGGAAAGAATTAGAGATATCATATTAAAGTGATACACACATATGTTTATAGGAGCATGACAATAGCTAATATGCCTAACATCAGATTAATTAATAAAGAAAATATGGTATTTATGCACAATAGATTACTGCTCTGACATAAAGAAGGATAAACTTGAGTAATCTGTAGGAAAACCGATGCAGCTTGAGAC
>PVIR01030935.1:0-19860 GCA_004026965.1 Petromus typicus | reverse complement strand
CCACCACGCCCGGCACTGTGGTATGTGGTACTGGTTGCCGCTGGGATGAGTCTCCACACCCAGTATTGTATGTGGTTACCAGGTATGGAACCCGGGTCCTTGCGCTTGCAAGACAGGCGCCGGAACCACTGAGCTAACTTTCCGGCCCCGTGCTTCTATTTTAAACAGCCTATATGGAGCATATTTATACATCCTTCATGGATATAGACATATCTTGTCTTTCTGTAACACACAATCATTCCATAATGATGTATCAAAATAATTTTTCATTTCATCTACAAAAAGTAACCCATCTTTTACTGAAACATTTCCCTTATTTTGTTTTTTCTATATCTATCATGCTAATTTTCAATTTCTATTTATTTTATATATAGCACATGTAGCACATGTATTTCTCTTCATATACTTTACTTTTCCCCGAAGAGTGTCAGCCTGCTTTCATATTCTCTTTCTTCTTAGTACTCTCCAGGGAGGCTAATTAAGTCTCTATCTTATCATCTAATCTTCCACAGACATATCTCCATCGTCAAGCAAGGTTGATTGATAAATTAGAACAATAGGTAACTATAATAAAAGTAATAAGAAAATCACCACATTAAATTAATGTTTATCCACAATGAAGTTTGTTTAAACCCCTAAATAAATTCTCCATCATTTGGGGTTGTAGTAAAAAGGACGATGGATTGGTATATATTATTCATCACATAATATTCTTTAGAGTCTACTTCCCTAATGCAGAAACATATCATTCTCTTCTATTTTCATCCTCTATCATTAGTCAAACATGTTTCAAGATATTCCAAATGTAGATAATCTAGAATGTTTTAAAAATATTTTTAGATTCATCTCATTCATCATGAGTATCAACTGGGCACTTAAAATACATTATAATCATATAAGCTAGGGGCTTGATTTCTGTTAGCATAGCTTTTTCTGAAAGCACAGATACAGAATATAAAATTTCTATAGTCTAACTATAAACCATGTATAATGGAACTTCCTTCAGAAAATGTTTAATTCTATTGAGGAAATAATAAATACAAAGTCTGATGATGTTATCATTTCTTCATTCTCTAGATGATTTTTATTACATTAGTGTCCATCAAATTTTATAAATCTCTATCTTGAATATTATTCAATTATTTTACATTTAAATATACATGGAATATCAAATATATACTTAGCAATCAAAATTCAATGTTATCTAATTTATGGTAGTGTTTAGAACAGTTCTTCTGTTTCCATTTAAAACAATATTTAAATACATCATTGTAGTTGACTAATGGGTTACAAAATAATTTGCCCCAGCTTGAGTTTCTGGTACTGAATTCAGGAATTACAATTTAGCTTGAATTTGTGGAGTATAAACAAATTTTCTGGCTCTGACGATTGGTTGAGTCATTCCTTTCTTGGATCCTCACTGTTTTCATTTATGAAAAGATCATTTGAGTCTTGATTATTTTGTTAATTACCAGCTATAATGATATTTAGATTTCATTGAAAGACTTAGTCCTCTCATTTTTCCAGTAAAATAGAAGAGAACTCATTGATTTAAAAAAACTTCCTTTAGTGCAACTGATTCATATTTTATTTTTTTCACATGTTGTGGGGTGAGAACCATTGTAAATATGAAATTGTGAAATTGAGACAGAACTCCTTGGGGTAGTGGGAGAAACTTGTGTGGCATCTTCCCAATTAGTTCAATAAAACAAGATATTGCAGTGCATGGTGGCTCACGCCTGTAATCCCAGGATTGGGAGGCAGAGGCAAGAGGATTGCTGTGAGTTCGAGGCCAGCCTGGGTTATATAATGAGTTTAGGACCAGCCTGAGCTACAGAGTGAGAACTTGTCTCAATAAATCAATAAGTAAATAAATAAATAATAAAACAAGGTATTTTTTATTTTATCTGTGAGAGAACACATTTACTTCATGAGATGTCAAATCTCACATATAGGATTATTTTATTCAATACAGATTTGAACTCTTTCTAATGAAATTAAAACTTACGCACTTTCAGAGATGTGAATAATTAATAAGCCAAATCATGAAAGAACTTCTATGATAAGATTTTCCACTGTTTGGGAAACTGAAAATTAAGTTACCATTGAAGAATTTCAGAAATAAGGAATACTACTACCCAATTAACTTAAATTCATCTGAATCCTCTGACATTACTACTGAAACTTCAAATTGAGATTTTAATAAGGATCTAGAAATATACATGTCTTGCTTTAACCCATGGAAATGAGAAAAATTTTCTCAAGGCAGAGGATTTTGCTTTTAACTGAAAGCATGCTTTTAGCATATGAGTATAAAACTGAGGGCAGAAGAGCTACCTTTGAGTGGAGAGAGTTTCTCTGAGAAATCCACAATCATTAAATTCATTTCCTGCAGAACTTAAACTAGACCAAAATATCTACCACCTGACTTTTCTCTTCTTTTCATCCCAATTTTGTATTAGCTTTCCCTCCTTCTACATGAAAGAACTTGATAAAAGCCACAGTGTTCATGTTTTACTCCTGCATAGTTGAGAGGTCAATGTAACAGAAGAAAGGAATATTAGTTTAACATATTCCACTTAAGCTCTAGCTCAAAAGAACAATATCCCTATAAAGTAGCTTGTTAATTATAGGTGGTGATATACTGCTCAGTTATCTTAATGAATTCTAGGTAAGTCTATTTTAGGCTCATAGGAATTATTTTATATTTTAATTGACAAAATTAGTATTTATATTATACAATATTACATTTTGATAGATGTGTGCTCAGGGAAGAGGAAATACTAGAAAGATATAATTACATCCACCTTATTTATGTAAGATAACATTAAGAATGAAAGGAGTAGCATCTGGATTATTGTGCTTTATATTTTTGAATACAAAACAATTGACTTTTACATGGACCAGAAATTCCAAATATAATAAACTTTTATCATTCTTTTTTGGCTGCCCACCAAATCCCCGTGTTTGGCAATATTCTGTTTTATGAAGCAGAAATTTCTCTCATAACAAAGATTTAAAATTTCATATTTCAGCTTCTCAAATTCACTTGTATCTCATGTACAATTATAAATCAAAAATTGGAAAACTATATGCATTAACTCAGATTTTGAATCAGAAGCAACTGGTTAGAAGATCAGTGTGCAAAGTGCATTATGACAACGATAGTAGTGACAGTAAACACGCTTAGTGCTAGGGTGCCAGAATTTCCCCATATCGTCACGTTAATGACTAGTATTCTATGGTTAGGTTTCATAAACCTAACACTAGATCATCACATGGTTGAAGTTCGCTGGCTTCATAGATCATAATCTTGGTTCTCCTGCTTTGCTGTGAAGCATTTAACCTTTTTCAATTGTCCTCAAGAGTTATTTCCTTCTAACACTAATATAAAATAGTTTCTGTTGCTTCAATCAAAAACTGTGATGGGTATATTAATCAAACACAGAATTATGTATTCTGTCTTAAACTCTTACTGTATAATCATTTAATTATGACACATTGGACTGAGTCTTATAAACATTAATTGTATGCATGCCTCCAGCCATATTTCAAAGTCTTTCTTCATAAATAATCTGCAATAATTGTATGCAAGTTTGACTATTTTATACAACAGTGAATTAAACTCTTAAAATCAGTAAAATTTTATTCAAAATACTGAAACTAACAGGGTTAAAAGTAAAATGTCTTTAGTTGCCTTGAGAGAAAATTCCTTCTTTCTATGTAATTTTCTCTCTCTACTTCTTCCTAATATGCCAGATTATCGATATTTTGTCACACTAGTAACAAATATACCAAAAATATTTTGAAAATCATTTTATTGAACCTCAGTAGTCCCAATGAACAAATATAAAAGCATAGGTAGATAGGTACAAATGGATAGATGTACAGATGATGGATAGATGAGTAATTACATAGAAGATACACATATGGATAAATAACTCATCTCTAAGTTATTAAATATAAGTAAGAATCATTGCAACTTCTAGCACTTCACATCTGTAGGAATAAGGCAAAAGATGATGTATATATAAAATTATTTTATTATCTTAAAATTACCATTAAATTTCACTTCTTTTGTGATTTTATCTTTACATATATAGGGAAAATTGACAATCAAATAACCATCTTTTAAGATAATACCCACATATTTTAGTAACCTCCTGTCACTGTGAACAAATACCTGAGCAAAACAACTTTAAGAAAGAAAGGTATGTTTGATTCACATCTCACAGGTTTTAGTCTATACTTGGTTGTTACATTATGTAGGCCTGAGCTGAGGCAGTACATCATGGCACAAGAGTGTAGTAAGGCATAGCTGCCGGAAGCAGGATAAGAGAAAGCAGAGAATGAGGAAAAGACTGGAGGCAAGAGTTACCCTCCAAAGACATACTCATTGTGACTTGTTTCCTTCATCTTGTTTCCCCTTCCTAATAGTCCAGTCAGCTACGAACTCATAAACAGATTAATCCATTGAAGAAATTGACAGTCTTTTGATCCTGTTCATCTCTGAACTTGTAGGCTTTGAGGGTGTAATACCAACATGTGAATTTATCTGGATTAAGAAACATAGAAGAGGCTGGGTATTTAGCTCAGTGGTTCCGGCGCCTGTCTTGCAAGCGCATGACCCAGGTTCGATCCCTGATAACCACATACAATACTGGGCGTTCAGATTCACCCCAGCAGCAATCAGTACCACACACCACAGTGCAGGGTGTGGTGGCTCACGCCTGTCATCCCAGCACTCGGGAGGCAGAGGCAGGAGGATTGCTGGGATGTGAGTTTGAGACTGGGCTCAGGGCCAGCCTGAACCACAAAGTGAGATCCTGTCTCAAAAAAAAAAAAAAAGAAAAAAGAAAAAGAAACATAGAAGACTAATAAAACACATCACTAGCTGTGTCAAGGTGGGTCAAAACGTGCCCTTGAGGTCTACATTCATTGCAGTGCCATTTCATCTCTGACCCTGCCAGTCTGCTCTATTTTCAAGCAGCCATGAAGAGTGTCCATACACCTTTGCCACGATGGGTATGCTTTGGAGCCAGGTGACCAAGGACTGAATTCTCTAGGTCATGGAGCAAATTAAAATAATCCTCCTTTAAATTGTGGGAATCCAATATTTTATCCATCAATGAGAAAGCTAATAGAGAGATGTAGGCATTTGACAGCTGTCTTGTTGGTACCTGACACTCATAACTTAAAGGAGGAGGTGTGTACATGTCTCACCCTTTCACAAGGCCCAGTCCATTGTTGAGTGGATCCAAAGCAGAACTATCATTGTAGAGAGGCTTGGTAAAGAAATGCGCACCTCAAGGCAAATGCAAGCAGGGAAGGAAGGGAGGAAGAATAGTGAGAAATATATCCTCCAAGGTTATGTCCCCAGCAGCAACCCTATTCCCACCAGGCTCCAATTCTAAAATGTATAAATAGCTGTAAGTTCTTACATGAATTAATCAGCTAATAAGTACAGCACCAGGTCAGTAGAGCACTCCCAATGTAGCATTAGCCACTCTAACAGTCTTTTTAACTTTAGAAGTAATATTTACAGATACAACAATTCTTTGAGTGACATTTCATATTTGAATTACAATACCATGGCATTACTTCTCTATAGTTGAAGAAACAAAGAAAATATATTAAGTTAAGCATATCAAGAATATATTTAATTCATTGGGACTACATTTTATTCATCTTTATATTCAGAATTTTTCATTCAACACCAGTTTAATACTGTTAATTACACAAGTTCGCAATAAAGACTTGAAAATATTCAGTATATGTATTGCCATTGATTTATCTCATATATATTATCTTACTCTTCTTCTAAATAAGCCTTACTGTATATAATCAGTTTTGACTTTTTCATGTTTCATTAATAACAATACAAAGTATACCTCCCTAACAAATATTTAAGTGCACAATACAATATTCACAACTATACAAACATAATTACAGAACCAAGATCCAGAACTAACTCATATTGTACAGTTTAAATTTCATATAAACTGTACAGCAACTTCCCAATTTCTTCTCTTGCCCTGAACTGTCGGAAATTACCACTCAGGTGTAGTTTTATGAATTTGACAACTGCCAATATGTTCATAAAATAGAATTATGGATAATTTGTTATTTTGTAGCTGTCTTATTTTTCCTCAGTTAGAGTATCCCACGTTTATGCATGTTGTTACATACAAGAGCCTTTTATTCTTAAAAAAGGTTTGTACAACTCCTTTAGCAGAAGATGGATAGAGTTGAGCATGAGCCCCAAGTGCAGAGCCAGTGTGATGAAGACACTTAATCATGTCTAAACTGCATAGGACAGAAAAAAATAAGGTTATCAAATAATCAATTCTGAGTATGTACAAAAGTATGGGAAATATTATTAAATGGTGTACAAAACAGACATGACCTTCAGCTCACACTTAATTAAGCCTGAATTGAAAATAATCCCGATTCCTTACAACAAAATTTGGTCAAAATTAATGAACTATTCTTACCCTAGTGTATCCTTCATGGAAAGAAAATTGTATGTGATTGGATAAATGTTCAAGACAAAATAGAATTATCAATAATGTAGGAGTTTATTAAAAATTAAAATCTGTGTACATTGACAATTTTGGCTAAACTTTTTTCCGTAAATCTCCTATTTCTAAAAATCACTATTTTATTTTGTGCTTGGTATCTCGAGTCAAAGAAAAGAACAAGGTGACATTTTAGTTCGTTTTTCTGTGGTTATTCACTATTATATAATCCCAAGTGTTTTTATACATGTTTCTTATTAGTTAACAACCAATAAACCAATATCTTAATCATCATATTTTGAATCAATAAGGTGCTAGAAAATAACCCTAATGTGTGAGAATGCTTTCCAGAATAATTATGTGTTTGCTGGAGGTCTATTAAGAAATTTTCTGTCACAATGAAGCAAAAATATAGCGTTTCTATTATTTATATCACCATCTCATCTGTATAGTCTTGATGCGATATTTATTCAAATCTAGTCTTTTTTAGGCTATTTATAATTTTTTCAGTCAGCTTGCTAAACAATTCAGGTGAAGTTTTACCAGCAACTCTGATAATAATCACTAAAAGCAATTTATCAAGCTCCAATTTTTCTATTATACTTTTACTCCTTTAATAATATCACATACATATTTTTAATAATTCAGTATCATTTCTTGTCTTCTTGTCAAAATGTCCAAATTATTTTCAAGACAGTATGAGAAAGATTTCTCAGCCTTTTGTATGAAAAGAGAAACAAAATCTCTATCCCCTTTTCCCAGACAGTAAGGAGGCAGGCCATGCGTAGCCGACTATGAAAGAAAATCCAGGTGCCCTTGATGTCTCTCTGCCAATGTATAGAGCAGAATGTTTGAAGCAACGACACTCTTCATAGAGAGTCATTCTGCTTTTCTACAATGTATTTCTGGAATGTGAGGATGTGCTTAAGATGCTTGTCAGCAATCAAAATTACTCCACAGACTTTGAGATTTAGCATAGTAAACATTCTATCAGAAGAACCCTGGAAAATATCTTTAGATATTGTTTTATTATCGAAAATATAAAGTTATGCTATAAAATTCAAGTATTAGTCTATTTTAAAAAGAGATATGTTTCCCTAGTAGTCATTATTCTTGGCATGTCCCTAGTTTAATAGAAATACATTTGTAGATATACATTTATTATCAAATTTTGTACAGAAAAATACAAATAAATTGACTGCATAAAATCATCTCAACTATATGTCTTCAATTATTGTTTCTTAGTGAGTATAGTCTCATCCAAAGTGAGAGTTGAAGCAGTGATATTAAATAAAATAATATCAAGTATAAAACACAAATTCAAGAATATGGCTCCCATTTCATTCAGTCATATGCATCAGTGTTTTTATAACATATAAGTAATGGATGCTTAGATAAAATCAAGTAGCACAAGATATGCCCTTGTGTGTTCAGAGATGTGCTGCTCCGATAAAAAGAATATAAGATAAAAGGGTGCACATATGTCACTATAAGTCTTTTTATTCTTTTGTGTGTGACATATGTGCACCCATGCTGATAGCAGCCCAATTTGTGATTGCTACATCTTGGAAACAACACAACTGTCCATCAACTGGAGACTGGATAAGAAAGCTGTGGTTCTTCTACACAATGGAGTATTACTCTGCCATAAAAAATGATAAGTTTGAATCATTTCTACTTAAATGGACATACCTTGAAGATATCCTCATAAGTGAAATAAACAGGGCACAGATAGGTACATATCGCATCTTTTCTCTGGTATGAGAAAATAAAGATGTAAATGAGTCCTAGAATTGTATGTTATATATTGTGAAATAGAAAATGCTCAAAGTAAAATAGGGTGAAGGGGGGAAAATCATGAGATTATAACAAAAAAGAAAGGAAACAAAGTTTATGTATATGAGGGGGTGGTAGGGTGGGTAGGGCTATGGGAAAAAATGAGAATTGAGTTCTGTCATATAGTGGTACAAATTCTCATTGTGGAGTGCAATCATGATATGTATATATAATGTACCAATAAAGATTTCAGTTTAAAAAAGAATATAAGATAAAAGGGAATATGGAGGAATAAAAATTACTGAAATAAAATTGAAAATATTACAGTGGTATTCATGAAGTGTGATTTTGAAATAATAAATCATGTGGAAAGGATCCTCATCGGACTGCAGAAGAGCAAGCTTCTGTGAAGAACTGAAAGACCTAAAGTAAAACTGAAAAGTGTCTGGCAACAAGTGCACAGAGAACAATGATTAAGCGAAATTAAATTAGAGTTTATCATTAGCTGCACATATAATTCCCAAAGAGATACTTAGCATCCTGCGATGGAGTATATGAGGGAAATTTAACTGAGAAAATAAAAATTTGCTTAATATATACACACTTGTTAGAGAAAGTTTAGTATTGCTGTTTATAATTTTATAGATCTAAAAGCTTTAGATTTCCCACCTCTGTCCCTAACTTTGAAGCCTTTACTCTTATTTCCCCCTATACCACTTAGTAACTGATAACAATCATTCAACTACAAGAGCAGCTATTTTAAAACAACTGCACATGTGAGTGAGATATCATGGTTCTGCTTGTGACTGGAACATTTCAGTTAGTACAATTGTCTCCAGTTTCATCCATCTCACCAAAAATGACAGAGTGTCATTATTTTGATGGCTGATTACTTTTCAAAATTTTACGTGTAGCATATTTTTTTATCCACTCACTCACTGTATTCATATCTTGACTATTGTAATAATATTGCCATGGATATGACAATGTTGATATTACCTTATTATACTAATTTCATTTTCTTTGAATACATACCTAGTAGTAGAGTACTACTGGATAATATCATGTCATTTTTAATTTTTGAGGGACTTTCACATTGTTTTATGTAGTAACTGTACTAAATTAAAGTTTCTTCATGTACATAGGTGCCTTTTCTTCCACATCTTGGCCAGGAGCTTGTTATTGTTAGCTGTTTTGAGATTAGTAATTGGTACAATATTGACATGATATCTTATTGTCCTGATTTCCATTTTCATAATGCACATGTTAGTGACTATTTCTTACTTTCAATACATGCATTTGTATATCTTCTTTTGTTCATTTACACTACTTATTCTTAAAACTAGAATACTTGAGTTTTCTTTTTACAATTGATTGTTGAAACTTTTTATACATTCTGGAATCCTTGTCTAATAGTTATTTTGAAAGTAACTTTTTAATTCTATACTGTGTTCATTCACTCACTTAATTCTTTCATTCACAGTGAAAAAGGTTTTAATTTTCATCCAATTCCATTGCTACATTGAAGAAAAAATTGGTGGTAAAAAATAAAAGGGAACAAAGCCTATGTATAGGGGGCGATGGGTTATGGAGAGGGGAGGAGTGGGAAAAAAATGAGAATCAAGATGTATTTTGTACAGGAACCAATAAAATAAATTAAAATGAATGTGAATAGACAGGAACAAGAGTTCTGCTGTGTTATTGTACAGAAAGATCATCTTAGATGGTAATAATGTTCTTTACTTTTGCAAAAGTTAAAAGAAATTATTTTGAAAGGTTTCCACATGAACTCATAGATTTTGGAAAAGGTATAATTGATTAATACACAGCATAATGCAATATGCACATGTATTAGAATATCACATTAGTCTATTCAGATGTACAGATTTATGTTTTTATAATATTAATTAAGGTAAATGTTAGTGAATCTCTTTACCAAAGTAAAAACATTTAAAGAATGCAAAAATTCATCCTAATAAAATAACGTGCCTGAATACCACATTCAAGAAAATGAATGTACAGAAGAGCCTAACTTCCAAAGCTGTAGGAATATATTTGCAGTTGTACAGTGAGAGTACGATACAGATAATAGGTTTCTGACAACAAAAGGTGGTAGAAGAACAAAATGTGGACTTATGGACAATCTCAGCAATAATAATATTTGTAACAATTCACAATAATCTAAAATCAGTTTTGTGATTAATTTCCCCTTTAACATTTTGGGTAACTGGACAGAAAAATAACAAAGAAGATATATACAGGCTAAATTTTGAAAATAAAATTAAATTCAGTTGTAAAATAGAAATGAAGTGAATTGACAGGAAACACATAGCATGTGAAGAAGATGTTAAAATAAATGCAGTTAAAAAAAATTATCAAGTCTTTAAAGATGCAGAGCCCAATTTTTAATTTATGGTTTCAGACTGAGAATTTCCTAACTCTAACCCTTGGTATACAGTTATAAATGGCCCTTTCTGGAAAAATAAAGAATTTATTTTTAAACGAATGAGAAAAATTTGATATCAAAGCCCATTTGTCTGAAGAAGAACATGTATATAAATGAGTAAAAACATCTGATCAATGTATAATAGACAAACTGAGAAAGATGGTATGTTTTGTTAGTACAGTGTAAGGAATAAATCAAAATAAATTGTGGATCAATAATTGTCTAGAAAACAAAACTGCTCTATGCTTATATCCACAACAAGTAAAAGAAAAAATAAGATAGACACTCTCCTTTTGGAGTTTGGATTAGTCAGCATTCCTGGTGCTAGTTTAATTTAGCTAGTGCTTTTGAGAGATTAGAATACATGTTGTGCAGACTGCAAGGCAGAAACTGCATCACAGAAGGAAAGAGCAGAGCAGAGCTTCTTAGTTCATGGCAACTTGGCAGCAGAGTGGGGGTGGGGCACTGCCAGGGAGAACAGATGGAGATCATACATGGTACTCTAGAGAAAACTCCAGCACCCATCCAGACACACGTGAGGCTTGTTCTACTAATCCTCCTGGTATTTCTTAATGCAGGGAGGCTGATATTTCAGGACTGACATTCCCAGAATGGATGAGGCCTTTAAAATAATCAATAGAAATAACAAAAACTGCTCAATTTTAATATAACCCTCTACAGTACTTATATTCTGGCTAGAAGATGTGGCATAGGAACTTGTAGTCAAACTAACTAAGATATTGGATATTGATTCTAAGTAATCACTTAAACCCAAGGTAATTGTTTAGCAAAATACTTCCCAGGTATCATTACCCAAGCTCTGTTTTCAATCCCTTAAGCAATATGATAACTAAAACTTGTGAAAAATTTAGTAGTCATGAGGATCTTTAAAAAAAAAATTATAGAAGAAAGTACTTTCTACAATGAGTGTGAATGATGGTAACTCCAAAAAAGATGAGAGATTTTATAAATGAAAAAAAATGTTTACAAAGACTTCATGTATGAATAACTTTGTATTAGAAGTATATCATTAAACACTATCCTAAAATGGATTAATGTCAGTAGCAAACCAACAAAGAGAAAAGAAGTTGGATTCTTCCCATTCTCTAGGTATGATACCAAGAAAGGTGGTGCACCTTCCAAAAATAGGCTGGAGACGTCAGGTCTATTTTGAACTAGCTTCAATATTTAAGAGAATTTCTTTACAGTGACAATATATTGTTTTCAGTACCCAGATCAAAGACGATAGGCATATTTTCAGATGTTACCATATAGATTATAAAGTCTCTTCTGAGCATGTTTCACAGAGTGGGGGGTGATGTTTACTTCACACAAGATTTGGTGTACAATAAATGATGCAGTTTCTGGAGCTGTAGTTAAGCACAGAAGCTTTTCTTTATATATCTCTCCTGAAAATCTTTCATTTGAGGCCTGGTAATAAGCTGAATGCTACTCTCCCCAAATTCACATGTTTAAGTCTAATAGCCTCATCCACAATTCAGAAGATGACTATGGGTGTAAAACGAATCCAAAGATAGAAAGTGAAATGATGTAACATGCTATAGAGTGGTTATAATCCAGTCTGATTAAAGTTATTCTATTAAGATAACTGAAGGCAGATATTCACAGAACGAAAATCATATAAATTTGCAACACAGTGTGACTATATGTTAGCCAAGAACAGAGGCCTTAGGAAGAAACAAATTGTAGCCATGTTTTGATCGGAATCTTCTACCCTCTAAAACCATTCAAAATTGTTCTTGTCAAACAAAGACCATGGCACATTGTTTTTCTTGTGTTTCACAGCGTTGCTCAGGCTGGTTCAGCCTCTTGAGTAGCTGGAATTATAGGTATGTACTATTTCAAACAGTCATTAAGTAATATTTCCTTATGGCAGGTACTTTAGTTTGCTAGGGCTGCCAGAAAAAGAAATGCCTCATAAAACTACAGAATAGGTGGTTTGTAATACAAAAATTTATTTTCTCATTTAAAAGCGTTAGAATTCCAAGACCACAGCGTTGGCAAGTTTGGATTATCTTGTGCCTTCTCTGGTTTTTAGATGGTTTCCTTCTTGTCTTCACACAGTTTGTCCTCTGCGTGCATATGTCCCTGGTGTTTTGTGTGCGTCCTAATCTTCCCTTCTCATAAGGACACCAATCAGATTGAATTAGGGACTGCTGTAATTAACTTATTTTAACTTACCACTTTAAGGATCCTATCTCCAAATCCAGTCACCTTCTGAGGTTTAGAGCTTTAACATATGAAATTCAGCTTATGACAGCAGCTTTATTAAACTAATATAGGCAGCCTAAATGGTGAAATTTCCCTTATGTTTGTATTAATCATCTTGACCTTTTAGCGCACAGAACCATAAGGGAAAATAGATTATGGGAGTGAATGATTTTCTGATTTTAGTTTAATCTATTATGACAGAAAGTAATTAAAGATTTGATTGTTCTTTTCATTTTTGACTTGTTGCTTTAACTATCTACTGTGATGCCTCAGTGTGCTCTCTAGCACACCCAAACTCCTGACATGGATATCTTGTTTGAAAAAAGATCACAGATGTTCACTGAGAAAATAAAAACAATGACTAAATGCTAATCACATAACTGAAAAAAGCATCAAAGGCTGAAGATATTCAGAGTCATAGTCAACCAGGTGAAGACTCAATGGAGAAATAGAATCTAGCAGACAACTCCAAAGTCCATTGATCAAAAATCATTGTAGTTACGAGTAACATGAAAAGGCAGTGGCCACTATAAATCAGTGTCCATATGTGTTCCTACAAGACACTCCAGATTTAACCCTCACAATATAATTTCAAATTTACATTCCTATAATCACTTCTTAAGTATTATCAGAATGTGTCAGGAGTAGGTAGAGTGGAGTCAGACAGGCATTTAGAAAAGCCTGATATAGACATATATTAAGAAAATAATTAATTTGCAGTATTAGTGATAACTACTTTGTTGAACTATAGTCATACAATGCAAATTACACACAGACAGACTTAAATAATAGAATCAGGAAAATATAGTCCTTATGAAAGTAGTAAGAGTTATTTTTTAAATAAATAGCAAAAATTTCTAAAGTTCATTTGGATTTATTCAACATAGCAAAAGTATTCTGAACAGAAAATATGTGGAGGTACTACCTTTTGTAATTTTAAAACATACTATAAAACTGAAGTATTTAAAAAATATCCTAGAAAAATAAAGGCTAAGGCACACAATAATGACATATATTGTCCAGACAGCAATACATGCATATATACTCAATAGATTACTGAAAAGAATATACCAGAAGAATCATCTTCTCAAAAATTATTTGTAAAACTAGCTCTCCACTGCAAAAGAAAGTAGTTGGATAGTTACATAATGTCATTTTACACACACACACACACACACACACACACACACACACACAAATAAACTCAAAATTTACTAAAGACATTTTTAGAAGTAAGGTCTTAGTCTTTGAAAATTTACAAGAAAATATGGGGATAAATCTTAATGACACTGATTTGGGCAATGATTTCAGGAATATGACAATAGAAGTGCTAGTTTAAAAGAACCTAACACAGAAAGTAGACTACTGAGATTGAACCACATTAAAACATTTTTAAGTAAAGGCTGCAAATCAACAGAGTCAGCTGAGATATCTGCTCCTAGATTTTTGAGGAATCTCTCCATTGGTTTCCACAGTGGTAGTACCAGTGTACATTCCCATCAACAGTATACAGGGGTTCCTCTCTCTCCAGAGAGTTGCAAGTATTTGTTGTCAGATGATTGCGTGATAGCAGCCATTCTTTCTGGAGTGAGATCAAATCGCAGTGTTGTTCTCATCTGCATCTCTCAAATGACCAGTGAGGTTGAACATTTTTTAATATATTTGTTCATTGACTATTTCTTTATCTGAAAAATCTCTATTTCAAGTGTCTACTTTGAATTGGGTCTTTAAATTTTAAAGCATCATATCACAGTAACATCTGAGAACTCAAGTGTATAGCTGATCATTTTGTAATAGCTGAATCTTGGAAATATACCAAATACCATCTGCTAAAGTCTGGAAAAAGATGTGTTTTTTCATAAAATGAAGTATTACTCAGCCACAAGGAAAGATAAATTAGAGATATTTATAATTAAATGGATGTAGCTTGAGGACATACTTATAAGTGAAATCAACAAGACGTACACATATAAATACCATATTATTTCTCTAGTATAAGAAATTAAAGGTGTAAATGAGTACAGAATATATAATAGATATTGTGAAATAGGAGCAACATGTTTAAAAGAAAAAGAGAAAGGAGATGTAGGGTAAGGTAAAAAAAGAAGAAAGAAAAAAATTTGATAGTAAAAACAAAATTTGGAAATAAAGCTTATGTATATAGGGTTGAGGGTAGGGAGGGCAAAGGAATAGGAAAAAAAGAAGAATCAAGATACATGTAGAGGTACAAATTTTAATGATGAGTGATCATATTGTATAAAATGTGTAAATAAACTCAGAAATAAAATCAAAACAATAAAATAACCTATAGAATGGAAAAGTATTTGCACAACATATATAAAACAAAGCCTTAACTTTCATAATGTTAGATTTTCTGCAACTTGGAAGTAAAGAACTAAAAATTTCAAGACACATGCAAATGAAACATACAATATTTTGAAGTGCAATAAATATTGTGAAAAGATGCTTAGTTTCACTATAGATCAGGGAAATGCAAATCAAAATTCAAGTGATATATTAACTTATATTTGTTATGATGACACTTTAAATACAAAATTTATGTCACAGCATAATATCCTATAGGATCACACATATTACCACAAATGGCAGAATTTACTTCCATTTACACCTAATGTCTGTATCTATCTATATCACATTTCTTTATTCTATTCACCCATCAATATGTATTTATGTTTTTCTATATGTTAGTTAATATAGAAATTTAAATAATGTAATACTGGAATTAAACATAGAAGTTCCAAAATCTCTGTAATGTCTAATTTCATATATTTGTACTTGTACCAAGTAGAGAGACTAATGAAAGATAAAGTAGTTGTTTTATTTTTTAAGAAATTGTCATGCTGTTTCCATAATGATTTTACCAATTATATTTCTAACAATGAGTTGAAGTTTTATAATATCTCCACAACTTCAATGGTACCTTTTTAAAATAATATTTTAACCAGTTTGAGATGATGTAGAAATATAATATTGAATTGTGTTACTCTCATGGTTAGTAATACCAAACAGCTATTTATGTATTTACTGACTAACTACATGTCTTCTGGGAAAAGAGCATTCATTCAGGTAATTGGTACAATTATAGTGGAATTATTTTTGGCTACATTTACTATTTTATTCCTTATATATTTTGATATCAAATATTATCTCATATATGATTTACAAGTATTTCCTTCCAATATATAAGACACATTTTCATGCTATTGTATCCCTTGCTGTATAGAAGCACTGTATACTTTCACTTGTGTACATTTGCTTTTCTTAACTGCTGTATTGATGTCATACACAAAATGACTTATTGACAAATCAGTGTCAAAGAGATTTTACCTATAGTTTTTCTATGAGTAAAATGCTCAATGGACTAAATCAGGAACATAAATACTGCATCACCTAATTATTATGATGAAGCTTTTTAGAAATAATTGATATTATTGGCACATTTTATATACACATCGTCATCACAATCAATATTGAAATTTGTACCAGTATATGATACAATTTATTTCTCATTTTTTCCATTTCCCTACCCATCCTCCACCCTCTATATACATAAACTTTGTTTCCTTTATTAAAACTGTATTTTCCCCCACATTATACACCCCTACTCCCCTTTACCATTTGAATATTCTCCATTTCGCAGTATCAGTAATACACTCTGGAACTCATACCTTCAGTTTCTCATACCAAAGAAATGATACTGTATTTACACATCCATGCCCTATTTATTTCAATTATGAGTATGTCCTTAAAGTACATTAATATGAGTATAAATGTTGCAAAAATCATTCTTTATTCTACGAAAGAACCACATCTTCTTTATCCAGTTTTCAGTTGATGGACATTTAGATTGTTTTCAAGATTTAGCTATCACAAACTGAGCTGCTATGTACATAGGTGCACAAATGTCTCTGTGACATGAATTTTTTTCTTTTTAATCTTTATTGGTACATTACATACATGCATCATGGTTGCACTCAATAATGGGGATTTGTACCAGTATATGACACAATGTAATTCTCATTTTTTCCCATAGCCCTACCCACCCTATGCCCCCCATATACATAAAATTTGTTTCCTTACTTTTTTGTTATAATCTCATTATTTTTCCCCTTTACCTTATTTCACTTTTAGCATTTTCTATTTTGCAATATATAACATACAATTCTAGTACTCATTTACATCTTTATTTTCTCATACCAGAGAAAGGATGCGATATGTACTTATCTGTGACCTATTTATTTCACTTATGAGTATATGCTCAAGGTATGTCCATTTAAACATAAATGATTCAAACCTATCATTTTTTATGGCAGAGTAATATTCCATTCTGTAGAAGAACCACAGCTTTTTTATCCAGTCTCCAGTTGATGGACACTTGCGTTGTTTCCAAGATGTAGCAATCACAAATTGGGCTGCTATAAACATGGGTGCACATAGGTCACTGTGATATGAGTCTTTTAATTCTTGTGTGTATATACCTAGCAGGGCAATGGCCGGGTCAAATGGGACCTCCAATCCTAGCTTTTTGAGGAATCTCCAAACTGATCTCCACAGGGGTTGCACGAGTCTACAGTCTCACCAACAGTGGAGAAGGGTTCCTTCTTCTCCGCAGCCTCATCAACATTTGCTGTTGGCTGAATCTGAAATGGCAGCCATTCTTTGTGGAGTGAGATCAGATCTCAGTGTTGTTTTCATCTGCATCTCTTGAATGACTAATGATGTTGAGCATTTTTTCATATGCTTCTGTGATATGAATTTTAAAATTCCTTATGGATCTTATAAATGCCAAATTGGTAAAAGCAAATTAAAAAACGGTGAATAATATTGGTATTTTTTTTTTTTTGATAGTAGAAATCACATTGAAGGCCTCACACTTACCAGGCAGGCACTGTGCTGCTGAGCTACGTCTCTGACTCTGGTTTACATTGTTGAGAAGGGGAAATGGAGAGATAGTTGTATAAAGATATAAGCTTTCAGGCTTATAGAATAAGAAATTTCTAGAGATCTACTGAACTGTTTGATGATTACAGTCAATACTACTGCAATAAAGCTGATTCTAAGTATTCTTTTCCTTGATTTTTATTTTTATTCATACATTTTGCTTTACATAATGTTTGCAATCCTCAGGCACAAATAGTACATCTGCATAATACACCTCAGTTATTTTTCCACAAGCTTTTCTTCCTTCTTCCTCTTCCTTCTATCTCTTGGTCTTCTTCCTATTTGCAAAGGATTTATCTCTGTACTACCTATTATCTACTTCTTTGTTTTGCCTTTTATTTATTTATTTAGGTTTCTCATGCAACAAAAATCATGTGATGTTTAAGCTTGCATATCTGATTTATTTCATTTAACATTAGGTTTTCTATTAATATTATGTGTCTTATACACACATGCTAACTATGTGAGAAGTTGAATATATATCCTAATTGCAATGGTCATTTTACCAATTTTACCTAGATCAATATATAATTCAGTGTAATTTAAGTTAACAAACATTTCATAAAGATTATTTATTTATTTATATTTATTATTTATTTAATCTTTAAATAAGAATGGTAAATAAACAAAAGCAATTTCTCCAAATAATGAATAGTAATAATTGATTACGATGTAGAAAAACATTTCTTTCTCATAATTCACACAAACTTAAGATGTTGACATGATTTAAAAAGACAAAATGAAGATTGGTGAAAGTAAATTTAAAACATAACCACCATGCACTTCATCACTTCCATATATCTTCTGTGTACTCAATATGACCAGAAAAGTACAATGAACATGTAAATTAAATTTTTTTTAAAAAATAAAAGGCCATTAAACCCCTCAAAACACTTCCTTTTATATCAAACACACTTAAACCATAATTCTTGTCATTTTTGAAAGCAGTTCTGGACATCATCTTCTTATATTTAGTTGCATTGTCATGATCACCTCAATGCTCTGAATTATTTCAAAACACTTGCCTTTCATGTTCATTTTTCCTGTGGAGAAGGGTAAAATTCACACAAGGGAAAATGTAATTAGTGCAGTGAATGAGGACATACTGATGTTTTGGAAGCCTGCTTTTCTATTGGGTCACATTCAGTGTCAACATCCATTATTTTCTTCTTTCTTTCTTTCTTTCTTTCTTTCTTTCTTTCTTTCTTTCTTTCTTTCTTTCTTTCTTTTTAACTAGACATTGAACTCAGGATATTGTGAGGCAACATGGTGCCACTGAGCTAAAAGCCTGCATCACCAACGTTTTTTATTAAACTAAATAAAGACACTAAGATAAACTTCCATAAATGCTTCAGAGATTACCAAGAATGCTGGAATAAGTGTGTTGGAAATGAGATGAATTACTTTTGGGGGACCAAAAGCATATGTTTTAAAATATATTTTTAATTTAAATATTCACTATACTTGATTATATCTCATATTTATTCACAAGATTTCAAATCAAAAAAATTTAAATTGAGTTTATTGGTACATTTTGCATATGCATTATGATGAGATTCAAAATTAAAAATTTGTACCTGTACATGACATACCTTGATTATTATTTTCCCTTTCCCCCCATACTTCCAGCACCCAAGCCCTGATATACATAAGCTTTCCAATATTTTTTTTTTTTTTTCAGACAGGGTCTCACTTTGTGGTTCAGGCTGGCCCTGAGCTCCGCCTCCAACTCACATCACAGCAATCCTCCTGCCTCTGCCTCCCCAGTGCTGGGATTACAGGCGTGAGCCACCACGCCCGGCACTGTGGTATGTGGTACTGATTGCTGCTGGGCATGAGTCTCCACGCCCAGTATAGGTATGTGGTTACCAGGGAATCGAACCCGGGCCCTTGCGCTTGCAAGACAGGCGCCAGAACCACTGAGCT
>PVIR01030934.1:0-19858 GCA_004026965.1 Petromus typicus | reverse complement strand
ACCCACTGAGGGGCAACATCACACAATAGGCAAAAATAAAGAAAATTTTTCTTCTAGAAGAGTTCCTGATGCTTTCTGAGCTCTTGCTAAGTGCCAGGTAAGCATTAGTGCTTGTGTATCCGCCTTTACTTTACACTTTGAAGAGCCCTGTGAGCTAGATTTGTGGTAGAGGAGACAGAATCTACGGTGACTCCTAATGCCTCTGTGCCTTTGTACCATGACTTCCTATGTCCCCTCTCCATGAGTGTGGTCAGGACCTGTGACTTACTTCTAATCAACATGTCATTGCGGTGATTTGGTTTTGTTATCAAAGACCCAGTCATGCAGGCAGTTGGGCTGCTAGAGACTCTCTCCCTTGTGGACTTTGCAGAGGTCAGCAGCCATGGCCTGAGAGGTTTAAAGAGTGGCCTCTGGACAAGGAACTGAGGATGGCGTCGAGGAGCTAGGGGCGAGGAGGCTTCATTTGTGCGAGCACAGAAAGAACTCTACCAACAAACTGTGTGAGCTGGCAAGGGCCCCATGTCTGCAGATCGGAACCCACCCTGGTGGGCACCCTGACCACAGCCTTGCAGAGCAGCAACCTCACGATCCTTGTCTTCCCAATGCAAAGACCAAAACTCAGAGACACAGGCTCATTATGAGGCCCGGCAGGGACCAGTCTAGTCTCCACCCTCAGTGGTCTCATTTCCTCTCCAGGACCCGACGCCACTCATTGCTCTGCTGTTGGTTATCTAGAGACAAGAAGAGCAGTCTGCCCGCTATTTATTGAGATGCCATTTCTCCATTTCAACTTAGCAAGTGTTTGTTGGACCTCTTCAGTGTGCCCAGCCCTCGGTCAGGCACAAGAGAAGCAGGGATACACCCTACAGACCAAGCGCTTTGCATGGGGTGGACACAGTGTTGGCATGAACAGAATTACAAAGCAAGGAGGGATGGGATGCACAGGAGCATGAGCTGAGGCAGGGAGCCCCCTGAGTGAGCTATGCCCTGGCCCCGAGGGTAGGCAGGCCTGGTGGGGGATCAGCCTGAATGCATTTGAAGTAAATGAGTTAGGTAGTTGAGAAAATGATACAGGCCACAAGGCCCAGAGAAGAGGCGCCTCTCAGCAATGAGAGATCTCCCTGCTTCTCAGTTCTGGCTCCTAGGACACCTCTCCTGGAGAGGCAGGGCTTCTGTCACTCCCTGTGACACCCAAGACTCAAAGCCCCCCTAAGCCCCACTTCCTGGCTGCACTGTGGGTGGCTGGAATGAGGAAGAATCTGGTTAGCTGGGACTCCCACCCTTTAAATATCTCAAACACCTGGCACTGGGAGACTCAGGTGGAGATAGTAGACAGAGAAGGGAGGTGGGTTGGCTCAGGATGGCTATGAAGAGAGCCAGAGAAATGAGTGGGGATTGGCAGGGGTCCTCCCTCCCATGGGCCCTGAATGTCCTCTGTGTGACTCAGCAGCCCCGGGAGTCCCTGCAGATGAGCTGGCTGGGTGACAGACCAGGCAAGGTCCCAGTAGGAAGCAGGCAGCCCGTAGATTTGGTGATCTGAGGCGCAGTCCATAAAGACACTATTGTCAAAGCTCCAGGTAGGGATAGAAGGACTGCAGGAAGCTGGACCGAGAGTAGCAGGCCGTCCCAGGCTAAGCCTAACAGGCCAGGGAGGTGGCCAGACCTGCAGGGGACTGAGCAGGAAAGTACCAAGGTCCCTACTGAGAGGGGCAGCCAGGCTATAGCAACCTGCAGGAGATGTTAGGGGCACTGAGCTTACTCTACTTGTCAGAAGGTAAGAGCACCCAATGATGCCATCCCACAGGCCGCTTCCTGGGGGGGCAGAGCAGCGGGCATTTGGAGGCGGGATGGGAGAGGAGACCTGATCCTTACTCTCCCCTTCACAGCAGGGGGCTCTGGCTACATTACTCAGCCTTTCTGGGCCTCAGTTTCCTTCTCTGTGGAAGAGGAACAGTGAAGGTACTAATGTTTTGCTTGTTGCAATTTGAAATGTGATCATCTATTTAGGGGGTCTCAACCCCCAGAAGTGATGATGAACCTTTTAGAGCTTTTGATGATAACTAACAGCCTTCCCAGCGCATGTGCCATAGGTTCACCACCACTAACCTAGTGCCTCACATACGTAAGTTGGCTGTGAGCATTTGAGTCTGCCTCAGAGGACAAATGAGGTACTGGATGGGCAGACAGCTGGGCCAGGTGTCCCAGCTCCTTCAGACATCACAGGTTCAGCTGGAAGGACACATGGCAGTGTAAGAATTCTACCCTCACCACTTTGACAACATAGAAGTTAGAGTACTTATGGCCTCCTGGGCATCTAGCTCTGGCTGCCGGCCCTGGATGCTAAGGGTCTAGAGCCCACCAACCCAAGTCCTCAGAGCCTCCAGCCCTCAGAGGCTGTGCCCTCCCCTGGTGCCCATAGCAAACACCCCGGTGACACCCACAAGCCTCTGCCCTTTATTTCTTATCACCTGCATCACAAGTTCACAGGAAAAGGGTTTTCAAAGCATCAAAGTCAATTGCACTGTGGTAAGGGTTTTTCAAAAGAAAGGAAACCAAAATGGATCAAAGAACTGCAGGGGCAGCAGATCAGGCCCTGCCTGTGGCAGGGAGGGGGCAGGGTGAGAAAGAGGGTGAATGCAGGGGAGGCAACCCCTCCCCTTGGGCTCCACTGTGCTGCTGACATTCTGGGCAGGGGCAAAGGCTCGGGAAGGGACAAAGAGGGCAAAGGGTGAGGTGAGGGATCCAGGTCCCGAGTGTTGTGACAGGAGGGCCAGCCATGAGGACCATGAGTGGGCAGGTGAGGGGAGGGAGGGGCACCTGCTCTGTACACATGCCAGCTCCTGTCCTCCTCATCCTGCGCCTCTGCCCTGGTCAGGCCCCAGGGGCTCACAGCATGCCCCACCTCCCCCCTCCCCAACCAGCCGTGCTTGCCTACTATCTGCTGTCGCTGGCAGTTCCTAGCTGCTGTCCTACCTCCATTCACCACACCCAACCCAGCTGCTCTGCTGGATTCTTATGAATCACCCTTTTCTAAGGAACTTGTCTCTCTTGTTTCTTTTATCCAAGGTACATGCTAGAGACCAAAATGGGAAACATTATGCTTCCAAAGTTCCTCTGAGACTAGGATTAAATTTACTGAGCCACTTGTAAGATGGTTATCTGCTGAATGAGGCAGAGGGGTGTGAAGTTGTTTGTTTTACTGTCCTTATTTTCCATTTGCTTCATTTTTTTCTGGCTTTTAAAATTTTTTCTTTTATTTTGTTTTACTGAGTGAGTCATTTTTAAAAAACTGCTTTTGAAATTGTGAAATGTTTCAAATATTTAGAAAATCGTAGAGAATTACATAATGAGCACTCTAAAACCCAGTAACCAGCTTTATTAGTTGTTAACACGTTACCAGGTTAGCTTTGTTTCTTTTTTTCTTTTCTTTAAGCAAAATAAACATGAAACTTACCATTTTCTCTCTTTCAGTTTATTTTTGAAGATATTATTATAAATTAAAGTTGCAGGGCCCTATGATCTATTACTTCTTTACTAGAGGCAATCACCATTCTGAATTTCATTTTCTTGTAAAAGGGATTATCTGTCCATTAAAACAACCCAGACAACAGAAAAGGATATAAAGCAAAAGGTAAAATCCATCCTGCTACTCCCAGCCTGAAACTCACTCTCCATGAAGTAATCACTGTTCAGACTTCCTACAGATCTTCAAGTTTTTTGTTTGTTTGGCTTTTTTTGTTTTGTTTTGTTTTGCTTTAGTACCGGAGGATGAAGCCTGGCCCTGGCTTATTCCAATCAGTATCCTAGCTACACTGCTAGCCTTCCACTGTGAATACTAACAAATCTACCATATTCCTTTTAGCAGTTGCCTGGAATTCTACTTTATTTAATGTTTCCCATGAATGGGCATTTAGGTGGTTTCCAGTTACTGTGTTATTCTAAAACAGTTTGCAGTAAATACTCTTCTGCCACATAGTTTGCTTGTTTGGGAGACTACAGACTATCTATAGAATAAATACCAAGAAGAAGACTTTCTACATTAAAGAGTAATTGAACATTGGGCATCTTGAAAGAATTACCAGACCCTCCCTCTAAAAATGATCAGCTTAAACATTGACAAGAATGCAGGAGTTCCTGTCTCCCCCACATTCTCAGAGGATGTCTTCACATACCACTGTTGGCCCATTGTTTATCTTCTGTGAACTGTCTATTCCTGGTTCTCTCCCCTAGCATTTTATGGATCTACTGTTACATTTGGGTCTTTGATCCATCTGGAATCAATTAGAGGGGCCGAGTGAGATATTCTTTTCAATTAACATGTACTGATGTTTCCTACTCTGTAAATAGATTGAATTAAGAAGGCAGGTTTTTCTCCATATCCGAGAGACTTAAGCCCACTTGAGTTTACTACTGGCTCTGATGTAAATGTCGTGGACGTGGAAAATATTCCAAGGGAGTACCTCTGACCCTTGCTTTGGGATCAAAGGGCTGAGCAAAACTTAAGCAGGATAGGAGGGAGGAAGAATGGTTGGCACTCAGGGTACAGAGCACATGCAAAGGCTCTGAAGTTAACCATGAGGCATTGCCTCTCACCATGTCGTCTGCACGCTCTTAGCTGAGTGCTCTACAAGTATCCTGTTAGTGGTTCAACAAACATGCAGCCGTGGATGCCATCACTGGGCCTTTCATCCCCCCACCCTAGGTAAAAGAGAGTGCCATAAGAAATAGTTCTTCAGTGACTGGAGGCAAACTGCTACTAGTCCACCAGAACCCATCTTCCCTTCCTCCATTGTAATGGAGTCACCGCCAGGCATGTGGCTGCCAATCAGAGACAGCAGTTCATGGCCCTGTACGTTTAGCTGAGGCCACATGACTACATTCTCACAGTGGAGTGTGAGTGGAACTCAATTGCGCCCTTTCAGGCTGCCATGCTTTTAAAATATGAGCACAAATTCTGGCAAGAGATAGAGATCTATGACATTCCACTAGATTCTGGAAAGTCTTCAGCCGAGATTACTGTGAGAAGCAACACAGGCTCTGAGGCTGGGGAGCAGAAGGTCGTGCAGCGTCCACCCTGTTCTCTCCCTCCTGAAGCCCTGTGAAAGTCCAGCTTCCCAGAGACCACCATGGAGGAGAGGCACATGTTGGGTACGGGCCCAGCTGAGCTCAGGCTTCCAGCCATGTGCTGGGTAGGGGAAGACTCTCCCAGAATGCAGCTCTCCACCATTTTGAGTCTTCCTAGCAGAGGTCGAGACATTGGAGAGCAGAGAGGCGAGCCATCCTCTGTGTTCTACCTGAAGCCTGCAGAATTCCTTGCAGATCTAGTATAGATAGTACAGTTGGGGGCTCCAGGGCCGCTCCCCTCCACTCACCTGAGCCTGGGCAAAGCCTTGTCCTCACATCTACTACACAACAGCAGAGAAAAGTGAAACAGAGACACCTCCACACCTACAAGCCTGCTCTGGAAAATTCTAAACTTCCAAATCGGGACCAATGCTTACCAGACCTCTTTGCACGACCTACAGTAACCATTCTTTTACCAGGAGCTCATTGCAGACAGTTCATGCATATGGACTGCTTCCCATACATACAATCGTTACAGAGTACATAATGGGACAGTATGTAGCTCACATGACTCAGCACTCCATCAATAACGTTGTTAATAGTGTTGTTAATTGTGCTCTAGAAAGATTTAGGGTCAGCATCCTAAAACACTTAAAACCCTACACTTTATGCCATTGGCACTCGTGCCATTTTGCCAGTCAGAGCCCACTTGCTCTGAGGACCATTACCTTAATAAACATCCTCACTGCCTTGTTGCTATTGTGCTGTGTCCAGCTCTCAGTTCATCTCGCATAAGAACCTAGGAGCCTATCCCGGACTCTGTCACCATGGTAACAGAGTCTGCCGATGTTTTACAGAACTAAATTTGGCACAATTTTATTATTCAACAATAGATAACTAGAACCAAACTGTAATTCAGAACACCTGTCTCTCTTCCAGCTGGCTCCAACCCAGATATGTCAACAGCCCAGCCTCAACTACGCAGATAACAAGCCCTAGGGATGACAAGGGCGGGTGGGGAGACTACAGCGCTAATTACACTGAGCCCATGTGAACACTCATTGGTGAGGGTTACACATTAGCATCTTCCTTCAGCCATGAGCAAGACAAACATGCCTACTTCCCTGTGCCAGCACAGGTCTTTGGCAGAGAAGATAAGGGCAGCAGGAACAGCACAAACAAAACAAACAAACATGCATTTGGTGTGATCAACTCCAAACACAGACATATGGAGAGCTGAAAAAACAGTTTGCAGAAGCTCTGGCTCGGGCTGAGGGGCTGATGCTTTCTCTGACATCAGAGGGTGAGTAGAAATCAAGTAAGCTGGGGAGGGAGGGAGGGAGGGAGGGAGAAATGAGGAAGGGAGAATGTTCTGGTAACAGAAGGGATAGAGCGTGTGCGCAAGCTCTGAGTCAGGAAGGAGATGCTGGGTTTCAGAAACAAGGGGTGGGGACTAGTGCGAGGTAGGCTGAAGATTTTCATATGATTTCTGAAAAATGAGGATCCAAGGGTTAATTCCAGCTGGAAATTGATACCATTAAGGCAGAGAGCGCGATTGGAGGCTAGTGAAGATTAGAAGGAATGGAGCCGTGGAAGTAGTTAAGTTTAGGACACATTTGGGAGGTGGCTGATAAGGTGGGAGATAAGCTTTAGGGTCAGGGGAGTTTGCTGAAGGAAAGAAGAGTGAGGATAAAGTACCAGTGACATGATGTCTAGTCTGAGTAAATTATGACGTCATGGCCAGAGGAAACTTGGACATGGCCAAGTTCAAGGGCAGCTCAGAGATGACAAAGGGAATTGAACTTGGTAACAGGTGCCTTTGAGCCTTTCCCTTTCACAATTTCACTTGTCTGGGATATAGAAATAATCACAGTCCCATCTGCTCCACAGGATTCTTCAGCACATGGGCTGTGGCCACAATCATTCATTCACCAAAACATTTATTGAGTGGTGCTGCTTGTACTATCTGTGAGATCGATACATAAACAATACTGTGTATTGGTAAAAAAGTGCTAAAAAGAAAAAACAAGGTAGGGAAAAGGAAAGAAGAGAGGAGAAATTTTTAGGCAGAGTAGATCACAGGTGGAGTAGATTCAAGTTCACTGAGGAGCCTGAGGTTTATACAATTTGGAGGAGTTTCCTTTAGAAAAGGAATATTCAAAAATTTTACTGTTGCAAGTTCAAAGAAGATACACAGCCAAATGATTTGTAAGGCCTTGAAAGGGGCCAGGACTGAGTGTGGCCTCCAGAGTTCACCTCTGTTCATAAGCAACAGAGCAGAGAGGGGGCGGGGAAGGGATAAAGCAAAAAGCCGTTTTCTGCAACCCAGAGGGAGACAGTCACACCAGCCCTCAGCACACCTCACAAGGTTTAAGGAGTAAATAAAGGTGCACAAGTGTGATTCTTGGCACTATGAGGTAGCTATTTTAAGCACTTTAATTCCTACCCTACACAGAAGGATAATCTCTGGAATAGACCAGAAAGAACTGCAGTCCAAAAGGAACTGCAAACCCCCACGACAGGCTGCCCACTCTGCTGAGTGCCGCTAATATACCCATTGTTTACCTGGCCTCTGACCTGTGGAGCGGCTGCAGCAGTGACCTGCAGTGCTGTGCTCTGGAGAAGAGCCTAATAGAGACCAAAGGTCCTGTGAAGACCTGGCTGCTCTGCAGTGGATGTATGAATGGAATCGTGGTCCTGACACTACCCTACACGTGGGTCGTGAGGACACCGTGAGGTGGTGTACCAGGCACCCAGAGAGCAGGAAGTGAAAGTCCCTCCCCGTTGGACACAAGGTCTGGGGTCTGTGCCAAACAGGAAACCGCCTGCAAGAGCCTCAGGCACATAAAGATGGTCAGAGTAAGTGCCCCAGGCCCTGGGTATGAGACTGCTTGGCAAATGATCTCAGGCTTGTAACAAAGCAGGTTTGACCTGTGGTGGGTGATGATGACGTTCAATGACCTGAAACAAACCCATAATCAGAGGGCGCTCTGAGGTGACCACGGCGGGCTTGTTTGCCCACGAGTCACAATCATCTTCTGGATAACACAGCGGCCGTTAGCCCTCAAAGTCCTGTTGCTAAGAGATCGTGAGCGAGATGATGTTCCCAAACTAACCACGACAGGATGTTCCAGAATAGAGCATAATAACAACTTAAATGCAATGGACGTGCTAGTATCAATTCAATCTCGCAGATTTGAGAAATGGGCCACTGGGAGGGAGCCTGCCATGCATGCCACTGGTATGCCAAGGTTTTGACTCTGATAAAATCAACTTAGCAGTAACATTGCAGCGAGCACAATATAATGTTTTCCTAATTCCAAATACACTTCAGTCCACCAAGATGCCTTTGTTGGGGACCTATTTTGCAGGTGTGAGTAGGACCTTCCCAACTACACTGAGCTGCAGGAATGACTAAGTCTAACATAACTGTAAACACCCTTGCTTGGCACAGCGCCCGCTTGTGATAATTAAGTGATTTTACATATCATTTGCCACTACCAAAATTGTTGTTCTGTTGCTGGGGCAACAGGAACTAGTCAACCAACAGAAGCCAGGTCAGAGCAGGACAGAAGTCAGTGAAGTGGGAGCTGCCTGTTGCCTGGCTCCTGTCCAGAGCAGGGCTGTCCTTGGGAGTCTCTGGGAGAGAGAGGTCTGCACTGCTCAGCACCCTCACCAGGGGCTCCCGGCTCACCCTCAGGTGGTCTCCACCGGGAAGATGGCATAGTGCAGAGTAACTGTCCCTAATCCATGGTGAAAGGAAATCTTTATCTCTGCTGCTTTCGCGGGGCCCAGGACCCTAGCGGTGTGATGCCAGCCCCAGACCTTCCTTCTTGCCCCTCCCTGCTCTCTCCTTCTAGTCTCCTTACTGCCTCACACCACCCTGTTCCACCGCCTCCCGCTGCCCTCTGCCTTGTCCCTGGCCAGGCCCCAGGGTCTTCGCAGCCCATCAAGCACTCCTCAGGAAATCACTGGATGTTGCAGTGCTGTCTAGAAAGGGGTCAGCGTTTCCATGGCTAACCCTGCTGCCCTTCAGTCCCTGGTGGCGCCCAGGGAAAGGGTCAGAGCCTCAGAAACTCCGCTCCCTTTCTTTCTCCACTGAGCAGGCGTTGGAAAGTAGAGGATAAATGAATCAAGCACAGCATTTACAGTCTCAGACTTATTCTACTGCTCACCGATTGGTGACTGTGAGAAGCTTAATCTGTAGCGGTTAAAGATGACAGCCAGACCAGAACCTTCCTTTCTTACGTAGATGGAGGGCTGTCATGGGGAATGCGGACATCAGAGGTCACGGTGGGCAGGAGTGTGTGGAGCACTGTCTGGTCTCACACCATTTACTTCCGCTCAGGACCTGGGCGGCAAGTGGGCAGGGGCTGGTGCCAACTGCAGGCCTATGGGAGTCCCTGGTGGTGCCTGACCCATGCTCTGATGTGCTTCTGGTGACAAACAACCCTCAGGATCCTTAATTTGGAGAGCTGGACTAGAAGGATAAAAAAGTAGCTGTCGGAGTCTGTGCCTGTTTGAACAATGTGCTTCCAACTGGCTTCTCTGCCCAGAGCTCCCCTGCACAGCCCTGCACTATCCTTTCTACCCCTCCAGCCAAGCTGGGCTCATGCCCTGAGCATGGATCTCAAAGGCTGACTGAATTCACCCACCCACCAGCCACCTGGCACCAGCCCAGCATGGTGGCTCCAGTTAGCCCGGTCCCAGATGGACGCTGTTTCTGCTGAGTCATGCTTTCTTGGCCAGAGGGATCCTGGCCCAGAGCCACATTCCTGGTGGGGTCTGAGTACCACAGAGAACGGAAGCCTCCTTTCTCACCAACCCACAGGCTTGTCTCTCAGGAGACTGTTGGCAGTGAGCCTGGGCTCCAGGACCATCTCATCCCCCTCACACTGGGCTTGGGTAGAGCCTGAGCTCCCCCAAACCAAAACACCCCAAGCGAGGGAGTCAGGGTCCCCCGTGTTTAGGGAGAGGAGGCCAGCTAAGGATTGGAGTCCAGAGAGAGATTAGAGAACTATTAAACTCCTGCTGCCCTCATGGGCCAGCTACCCAATTGGGATGGGGCCACTGATGGGCAGGCCTGGCAGAAGCCAGTCTCCAGCCTACACGGTGGGCCCAAACTGCCCCACCCAGCAAGGCAAGAGCACCCTCTATGTGAAGGGGTCGTGCTCCAGACCAGCAAGCCAGCTGCACCTTCTGCAGAACATGTGTTCCAGGAAGAGCCTGCAGCCTTCACTATGTGCCAACACTGCACAGCGTTGCCCTGAAGCAACAGGCAAGGCTAGTGCAGCCAGTCTTACCAGTCTGTACCCTACTCACACTCTCATCCCATGCTGCCTGGGTTCAGCTCGTGGGTCTCCCTTCTAGCTGTGTGATCTTGAGCAAGTTACTTTACCTCTCTGGGCCTCCACTGCCTCATCTATAAAACTGGGATAAATTAATATGGCCACTTAAGGATGACACAAGAGGTAAACGAGTTCATGCATGGAAAAGTGTAGGACAGTTCCTGGCACAGAGCTCAGAGAGAGAGAGAGAGAGTGTATGTCTACACCCCTAACTCTGTGCCTTGCCTCAGGCTGTCCTCTGCCTTGAAAACCTCTCCCCTCTCCTGCAGGAGCCTGTTCAGTTCAAACTGTAGAAGTTTCCAGACAGGAGGACTGAGAGCCACCAGTACCAGCAGAACACGTTCCCATTTAGTGAGGTGGGTGAGGGCAGGACTCAGGAGAGATACCTGCCTGGGTTGGAACGCTGTCAGCGTGCTGCCCGCTCCGTCACTGTGCACCTGATGGTCTAGTCCCATCAGACACACGAGGCCATCACCAAAGCCTCAAAAGATCCCTGTCTCAGCACCCGTAAGAGGGGGTTTCATTGCCATCAGAGTCAGACAGTGACACTCAAGAAGGCCCCGCGACTGGAGGCACTGGCCTGGCAGAGCTCTGAGGAGGCCCCGCAGAGAGGCGGACCAGGAAACTCTGAGCAATGCTGGCAGACCACAGGGCCCCGGGCTTCCTGCACTCTCCACACAGGCTGCCCTGTCAACGTCAACGGGTTTATGAAACCTTGCCGGGTGGGCAGTGGAAATTCAAGGGCCCCCGGGATTCGCTGGCTGTGGTCGTTCTGTTCCCTCAGGACAGCGGAGAAGGTGGCTTTCTCCAGACTGCTGCCACACTGTAATGGACGCCAGCTGCTGCGGGAGACAGGCATCTGATGGATGCCCCACCAGCTCCCGGGGCCACTGCTCCGGACCCCAGCACTTCTCCTGCAAGAACCTGGGTTCCTCACAGATGCAGGGAACTCCCAAACATAGCAGGAAGGTGGGGCTGATGGTTGAAGGACTTGGAAGGGAAGGATATGTGGGTTTAAAATCCTGTTCGTAGCTTTGTCAGCCCTGTAATTTCTCTGTGGCTCAGTTTCTTCATCTCTACAGTGGTGACAAAAACTGGCTGCCTCATTGCAAAGGTTAAAACAATATTGATGGGAGGTGTTGGCCCAGAGTACGAAGCAGTTCCACCTCTCGTCCCCCTTTCCCATTCCCTTTTATTTTACTCTTTATATTTTGGGTCTCCCCTATAAGAGAAACCAGGCGATGTTTAAATTCATGGGCCTGGTTTGTTTCATTAATGTTACGGTCTCTTATTTATTATCTATGAAAGACTCAAATTTATCCTTATTTATAGCAGAGTACCACTCCCTTGTTAGACACACCACATTTTCTTTAGCGATGCAAGAAGTACAGAGGGGGAGCGGATAGGGAATGAAACAGAATTAAGATGTGTTATGTAGACACGTCGCCTCTCCACAGTAAGTGTTATCATTCCATACTCATAAAATTAAATAAAGAATAAACTAGTGATTAAAAGTATAGTGTCTAAATTTTTTAAAAAGGATTAATTGGCTCAGTGACCATAATGAGAGGCAGGACATTTGAGGTGTTAAAATCATTGTATTTCTTCCATTGCTTTTGTAGTGTTAGTCAAATCTAGACCCAATCTCTTTCAGACAGTCATTGGGGTAGTATTTCGACTTCACAGTGCTGTGAAGTGGCGCACTCTGTAGGAAACCATACTTCCGGTTTTGGACTTGATCTTTTCCATAGGCTGAGAGCACGCGATGTGATTCTCTCACAACATCGGGAAGTGGAGACCACCTGCAGACCCCTTCGGCCACACGCTCAGGAGGAGCTGCGGCCTGAACTCTACAGTGGACATGTGCTGGGCCATGGTGTCCAAGAGGCCGGATATGTTCAGTGCATTTCCTCTTTTAATGGTTTCAGTTTTTGAGAGGTGCACTAGGACAGAACCACGAGCTGAGTGGAGCAGCATCTGTCTACTTCAAAATATACCTTTCTCTTGGAGCTTCCTGTCCCTGTGACTGCCCAGGCATCTCCAGGTCTCATATCCTGAACAAGAGGGAAGCGCAGGGTTCAACCTCCACCTTGGCCAGGACTGCAGCGCTGAATGCCTGCACTGAGAGGCGGGTAGTCAGCAGAAAGTGACCCTATGACAACCAGCACACTCACAGGCCACAGAGACCTTCCAGAAGGATAACTCCGAAGATGGCCCAGGGCATAGAAGGCCACCATGTCTTCTGCTCCATTTCTTTCCCCAACACTCACTTTGGGGTTGAGGCTGCTTCTCTTTTCCAGATTCCCAAAATACAAATGGCCCCTTTATTCCTTTGAGTCTGACAGTCCCAGAAAGCAGCCCACACCTGCCACCTCCAGGCCTCACATGAGCCTCAGGGCCACCTGCCCAAGGACCACCAAGGCAACTCTCACCCCTGCTGTGGTTTTTGTTGTTTGTTTGCTTTTGTCTTGTTTCTCAGTAGTTGACAACCAGAAGAAGCCAAAATGGAGTCAGGGTCCAGCTGTGGAGCCTCTGCCTTTATTCCTTCTGGTCTAAGGGCACCAGGTGGAGATACCAGACACAACATGAAAGGGCAGCACTTCTGTCCCTCTGGGAAGTGGAGCAAACCCCCGGCACTAAGGGAAGAAGGTGATTTTCCGGGCAGCGGAAGGAGGAGGAACAGCCATCAGGAGAATAGCATCGGAGCTGCAAGATGCCAGAGGAGCACGGGGAGGGCCTGCGGAACTGGCAGACCCTCCCTGTGCCCAGCGGGGCTTGAGGACATGATAGAGGGCCTGGTAAAGACGCCACCTCAGCAGGGGAGTGTGTGGGAGGTGGTTCCTGGGGGAAATGCAGAGCTAAACACTGGAATTACAGCTCCTCTCTGGGAAGAGACCCTTGAACATGCCCCAAATTAAACTTAAAGGAAGCACACTGCTTCTGACTTTGTCCAGAGTTCACATCCCTCTCCCCAGCGGCTTCTTCAACACCTAGGCCACCAGGGACCTTTGGAACTCACCTGGGCCTCCTTGGGAACAAAGTGTCTGAGGGGTGGGAGTAACCACCAAGGCCGCCCTGCAGAGGCCCCTGGGGTCATGGCCTTGGAGCATGGTAACCTGGGTCTGGGTCCCACTGCTGCCTCTACCAGTCACATGCTGAGGTCACCTCTCCCAGGCTCAGCCACAAAAGCCCCTCACAGACAGACCTCAAGGAGCTGTTAGTGAGGACCCAGTGAGAGGACGCAAAGCCCTGTTGTGGTCCTGTGAGCCTTACCCGTTGCCGGGCTGGTTGGTGTAAGAGTGCCGAGGAACCGCGTACAGGTGACAGAGTCCTCTGCCAGCCGTGTGCCTTTCCAAGAACCCAGTTGGCCTTGCTCCCTCTCCCAGCCAGGGCTCAGGCCCAGTTGCAGAAGCCTGGGTTTTGGCCCGGGAATGCAGGAGGTTTCTCACCGTGGCAGGGAAATTGCTGGGTCGGTGGTGTGGGCAGCCACAGTGACCGTCTTTCTGCAGGACGGATGCGGCTTTGCTGACAGAGAGTCTGCGGCCTGGACATGCCAGCGGTGCAGGTCTGAGGTCAGCACGGGGGAGCCAGGTCCACCACGGCCCCGCCACTCCCACCAGGGCCCCACCAGGGCATGGCATCTGCTTCTAATCAGCTGTCCCCCAGCTCGGGGAGGGGCTGAGGAACTAGCTTTCCCTGGCCCAATATCACATCATGCAGCATACACAGAGAGGTCAAAGAAGGCAGAAGGAAGTTCCAGAGATAGGTCAAAGAGCAAAGTGCTGGAAAGAGATGTTTGCTGTTCTAAGCCATTTAACCAAGCTCTTCAGTTGTTCACTTTTGCAAGGCCACGTTCAACCCAGCCCTGCTACAGTTTGTATCTTGGATGTTCCCCAAAGGGCTCAATGCCTAGGGTGTTCTATGGGGAGGTAATGACAACTCTGTGCTTGTGTGTGCATTTGTGAGTGTGTATTTCTAGTGAAACCTGTAAGATGTAGAGCCCAGCAGGAGAGCGTGTCCTTGGAGTAGACTGTGGAACTCCGGCAGCCTCTTTTTTGTTTCTGAGCAGTTTTTGCTCCTATCATGATGTCCTGCCTCGCCACAGGCCCAAAGCAACTGGACTACTGATTGTGGAATTTCCCAAACAGAGCCAAAATAAATCTTTCTTCTTTACAAGATAATCATCTCAGAATTTTTATTATAGTGATATGAAGCTGACTAACACAGATGCAGACAAAGCCAGGCCTTCAGCCTCCCCTGGCTCCTGCTACCCTGTCATAAGCCTTTTGAGCTTCTGACTTATTCTCCTTCAGGGCTTGGCATTTGTGTCCTGAGGTCCCTGCTTTGCTAACTCTCTTCCTTTGGCTAAAATCCAGCTTCCTCAGGAAGGCCTTTAGGCCCCAAGTTTGTTCCCTATTAAACAATCATACTGACCAAATTCAATTTGTCCTCAGGGCTATAACTCCAGGGCTCCTTACTTCCCACTTCTGCCCTGGCCTTCTAGCCCCAAGCAGGGAAAGCTGAGCCTGTTTTCCTCAGGATGGTGCCTTAGAACCCAGGGCAGGGTCTGCCACAGTTCTCGATCAGTAAATCTTGGAATGAATGATTCATGCCTCAGAATTTTTCTGGATGTTTCCTTCTTTAAGCTTCAGCTGTTGATGTTCACTAGATCCCTGAAGGCTCGTCATGTTTACATCCATTTTACAGGCCCAGCGTCAAGGTTACAGGTGAGTTACCGGACTCTGGCTGCTACTCTATCCTCAATCACCGCGCTGGGAAAACTGTAGGAGGAAAAAGGATAAACTGGAGGAGGAGAGTAAAAAGCAGAAAAGGGGCTGAGTGAGGGGTGGAAGAGGGTGGGGACACTGCAGGCCCCTGCTCCTGGGGAAGGTGCCACCACAGTGATTCTGTCTAGCATTCCCCTCCTGGAGAAATCCCAGGGAGACACCAGGAGGATATGCCCAGCAGCACCCAACTCCACACCCCTTCCATGAAATAGACACAAATGAAGAAAAAGGAGGAGGAAGGGGAAATGCTTGTTCTTACTACTCCCTGCCTCAAAGCCCAAGTGAGCACTACTTCTCCGTGATGGAACTGAACTTTGCAGTCAACTATCCTAGGGTCAAATCCAAGTGCCACTCCTGACAGCCATGCAGTCTAGACAGGTTACTCTGATCTCTCATCTCATCTATAAAATGGGACAATAACAGAGCTGAACCCTGTGGGCTATGGTGCAGCTTTCGTGAGTCCTCAGCCGGCCTTCAGGGTGAGCATCTCCAGCTCATGGGCTCCACTGTTCTTGTCCCAAGGTCCCAGCTGCCCCATACTTCATCTAGGTCTCCATCTGTGCTCTCACACCTGAGTGCTGGCACCCAGGGATGGCCCTGATGCCTCGCTGGGCTTTGGCAGAGGTTCAGGTCCTCCTTGGCAGAGCAGCCTCTGGCTATGCATCCCAGACAGATCAAGTGGCCCTGCTGTGAGCCCTATAGCTAGCAGAGAGCCATCTCCTTGCCTCTGCCCTTGCAGCCCAGGTGTGGGCACAGGGGCCCAGGGCCTCTCACTTGTCCTCCCTCTATCTCTGGTGTCAGCACCAGGAGCTTCTGGGCCAACAGCACAGTCTCCTAGGCTGGGTTCAGTGCATTTCTTGAAGGAATCTATTAAATAGGAATCTTGATTTCTTGGGGGGCAGAGGCATAGACCCAGGTGGCCAGGAGTATAGTTTAGTGGTGTCAAACCTGCCCAGCAAGCACAAGGTCTTGAATTTGATTCCTGGTACCAAAAAGGGAAAGCAAAAATTACTTTTATGGCCTGAAGATGTGGCTCAGTGGTACAGTACGTGGCTGGCAAGTTTGAGGCCTGAGTTCAATTCCTGGTACAAAAAAAAAAAAAAAAGAAAAGAAAAGAAAAAGAAAGAAAGAAAAGAATGGACTCCAAATAGCACCAAAAAACCCTCAGGGTCCTATTTTTATGACCCTAGCAAGAGCTACAACTGGTCATATCTGCTCCCAGTAACAGACAAGGCAGGCTCTGCCTCAATCAGGCTAGCTCTAGAAAAGTGAGAAAAGGGAACCAAAAAAATTCACCTTTTCTTTTTTCTTTATTAGATTGGTTCTCATCAATTGTTCAGGCTGGCCTTGAGCTCACTATGTAGTCAAAGCTGGCCTCAAACTTGTGGCGATCCTCCTGTCTCAGCCTCCCAAGAGCTAGATTACAGGCATGTGGCACTATGCCCAGCAATGAATATACTAACAGCCCCACTCATTCATTCTCTCTTTCTTTCCTGCCCCTCCTTTCTGACCCTGAGCTGAGCCCACAGCCCTTTTTTGTACCAGAACTGTCTGACCCCCTCACATCAAACAGCTGTATAGCAAGTTCCCAGCCTAAGCCTCCTGTCTGAATCCAACACGATAAACTGACTATGGAGTTGGACAGGTCAGGCCAGATCTAGTGGTAAACATTGATCTTTAAACATTAGGGCCAACCAGCTACTCTGGAGACTAAGACAGGAAGATCCTGAGTCTGAGGTCTGCCCGAGCAACATAGCAAGATCCCATCTCAAAAGCAAACACACCAAAAACCCAAAGCAAGCAAACAAACAAACAAAATCAACTCTGGGGCTATAAAAGGCTCCAAGATCTGAGCATTTGGCATGTAAGAGAAAATCATCCGTGAGCCATGAAAATCGTCTCAGCCATGCACACTGAGCATGTTCGCTCCTGGCCCGTTGGGGAGCACTCGCACCGGTTGTGACCCAGAACCCACAGGAAGCGGCACAGGTGAGCACTGCCAGGCCTTTATCCCCAGTGCAGACCCAGGCTGCAGAGCCAGCTCTGCGTGGCGGGGCTGGGTTTGTCCTTCATCTGCCTGACTCCGAAGCCATGTTCTCTATCACCTGGCTCCAACTGTCAGACAGGGGTCCTGTTAGTTTGGCTATAATGGGTCCGATGGGGACCCAGACAGAAGAAATGGAAACTAGTGCATCAATTCTTTTCCTTCCTCCTCAGAGACTCCTCAAGCCCAGGTGGGGTTTACAGAGCCAATGAGACAGCATTCAGTGGAAGAAGCCAGGTGCTATCTCCTGGCCATCTTTTAGAAAATCACAGGCATCTCACACAGGGTGGTCACCTACAGCCCGGGGCACATTCCCTGCCGTAGACTGTTGCCCAGTCTATGCCCTTTCTAGCCTGGAGTCTTCCAAGGTGGGCAGGAGAGCTGTGCTCCAAGATAGAGAACACAGCAAGACCTGATGCCACCAAACCAGCCCAAGAAGGGAGCATTCACGGGAAAGCAAGATAATTTCTGCTCCCTGAGGGCACTTTGGGGTCAGCAGAGGTGCCGGTTCTGCAGACACCACAACACAGGGATCTAGGCTCCAAGAGTGTCACACCATAGCTCTTGCCGATTCCTCCAGACGTTGCCTTCTGCTGCCAACCCCATTAATCACCTTCCCTGCCAATCCCCAGGAATGTGGCAGACTTTTCAAAGTCAGCCCTGGGTTAAACAAACAGAACAACCTGGAGGCTTGAGTCAGCTGCAGAGGCTCAGGCAGGTGGCATGTCAGAAACAGGAGACGGGTTTCTGGCTTCCCTTGCTCCTCCCCCTCCCCGGCATCTGTGGGCCCAGAGCTCTCCTGGCTCCGAGGCACCCACAGCTAGGAGAGAACAGTGTCACCCAAGAGAACTGTCTTTACAGCGACGGGTGCCAGCAGCCTGGAACCGCCTCCCCTGCTCTGGGCCTAGCCTTCCACCAGCTCCCAATGCCAACACCCCACTGTGTGCCCATCTTCCTCCAGATACTCTGGCTGTCTGCATCTAGTGTCCAGCAGTCTAGGGCTCTGCAAACTACCTCCCTTCCTGCACACAAGACTGTGCCCACTCTCAAGAGAACAGAGCCTAGCTCAGGGGACGTTTCCTTTAGGAGGTAGAAGGCTGCAGAATGAGGCCAGCTGGACGCTTTCAAGGTGAGCTTCCTCCTGCTGCACCCCATTTGCATCTCCCCTTGAACCTCCAGGCTCAGCCTGGGTAAAATCCCATGGATCCGGGCCTTAGAGACCTAGTAAAAGGAAGAAGGGCTCACACCCACTTGCACCCATGAAAAAGGGGAGAAAAGGTGCACACTCGGCCCACTCACTAGAACAGAAGAAGCCACGGCCGGATGGGTACACACACGTGTGGACCCCAACGCTGTCCCAGGGAGCTGGGCTGACTGAGGGAAGCACCAAGGCCAGGGCTGTGGACCCCAGACCTCTATGGTCCCTCAACCCTTTAATATGTCTCGAAAAACCAATACAAGTCCTACATGGAGGCTCAGGAGGTTTCTGGCATGAACAAAAATTCCAAGGCTTTGTTTTTGGCTGGAATTACAAGTCACTGCAGGAACACGGGCCATTTTGTACTGATAAACATCTCGAGGCTAAGTACACATGGATCCGATGGAGAAGACAGAGAAAGAATAGCTTAACAGTGGCTGTTTAACAAAACCCTTCCAAACATGGGATTTGTAGTGAAGGAAATAAGAAAAGGAATCTTAGATACTTATTTCCTTAATATACACAACCCCTGTGAATCAAAGAGCAAAAGATCAGTCCCAGAAATGGCCAAAGACTATCAAAACGGGGATCACAAAAAAAAAAAGAGGAAAAGAAGTTCAAAGAGCCAACAACTATAGTAGTCTTTCCTTGATCTGTGGTTTAACTTTCCAAGGTTTCAGCTACCTGTGGTCAACCACAGTCCGAAAGCATTAAATGGCAAATTTCAGAAATAAACAATTTGGAAGATTTAAACTGTATGCAAGAACGTGATGAAATCGCATGTAGTCCAAGCCACCCTGCCCGGGATGTGGAGCAGTCCTTCATCAGCCTCATCCTGGGTGTGCACAGCCCGCCCACCCGTCATTCAGTGGCCTGTTGGCTGTCAGATCAACGGCTGTGTTTGTGTGCGAGTAAACCTAATCTTATTTTTTAACAGCTCCAAAGTGCAAGCGTAATGATGTTGGCAATTCGAGGATGCCAAGGAGCAGCTGCAAAGTGCTTGCTTATAAGTGAAAAGGTAAAAATGTTCAAGTTAATAAAGAAAGAAGAAAATCAGTGGCTGAGGATGCCAAGATCTATGATGAGGATGAATCTTCTATGAAAGGGTGTCCAAGGGGAAAGAAATTCAAGCTAGCTTTTCTGTCACACCTCAAACCACAGAACTTACAGCCACAGTATGTAAGTGCTTAAGCAAGATAGGAAAGGTATTGGATTTACACAGGGAAAACAGTAAGCATAGCACCGATACTATCTTTGGTTTCAGGCATCTACTGAAGATTTTGGAACAAGTCCTCAAAGACTCAGGGGACCAGTTCATACGAAGTACTGTACCTTACTCTGAGGAATTTAAATATTTAAAATTACATTCCACGTTAACCTATGAAATTAGCAAAGATTAAGTAAGATGATATTAGCA
>PVIR01030933.1:0-19948 GCA_004026965.1 Petromus typicus | reverse complement strand
TACAGGCCAGTCTCCTTAATGAACATGGATGGAAAAATCCTCAAGAAGAGACTGGCAAACAGAATGCAGAAAACCCTCAAGAAGATCGATCATACACTGTGACCAAGCAGGATTCATCCCAGGGATGCAGGGATGGTTCAATGTATGCAAATCATTAATATAATATAAATATAATACACATTATAATAAATAATATATTTAAATATATTTAAATATATAAATATATATTATAATATGTTTATATAATAAATATAATACACCACATTAACAGACCCAGGAAAAAAATCACATGATCATCTCATTAGATAAAGCATTTTTTTCAAAGTCCAACACAACCCATTCATTATTGAAAACCCTACAGAAAATTGGAATACATCTCAGTTGGAATTATCAATTGGAAATTGATATTCCACTCACATCTCAATTGGAATTATCTCAGTCTGATAAAGTCACCTCTGACAAATGAACAGCCAACATCATCCTAAGTGGTCAACAACTGCAAGCTTCCATTCTAAATTCAGGAACAAGACAAGCCTGCACACTATTGCCACTCCTGTTCAGCACAGTCTTGGAAACATTAGTCAGAGCAATTAGACCAGGTAGCTTTCAACGTGAACAAGTCATGTTGTAGCCAGTGTATAGTCTCAGTTTCTGAAGTTAATGCAGGGCTTTCCTCTGGGGGAAGGGTAACTGTGTCTGTGGTTTAGCTAATGCAATGCCTAAATTTCAGAGAATCAATTTTGCCATGATTCAAATCCCAAGACTGATATTTCTCAAACCAAAGCTCTTTGTTCTATGATAGTGATTATTCCTAATTAGAGCAGGATGTAAAACAAAAAGAGGCGAGGGTTTTACTGTGTTGCCCAGGCTAGCACCAAGCTCCTGGTTCTAGTGATCTTCCTGCCTCGGCCTCTGAGTAGCTAGGACCACAGGTGTGCATCACTGCACTCTGCGTGGATTGTAAAGGAACCAGGGTGAATGTGGCTGGCCAGCCCAGCAGCCCTACCCACTGCGCATGCAGCCCCTCTCCAAGCCCAAGGCTCTGGGTCTGCAAAGTGAGGATGGACTTGAAGGTGGCAGAAAGTGACACTTTGAGCCTGAATGTTCCATGTGCAGAACTTCCCTTGCCTTCTGGGCCCTTGCTGAGTGCAGAGTCGAACAGCGGGGCATAAGGCCTTCATCAAGGTCAGAGGTCGCTACTGTGTTCCTCTGTGGTTCCTGGAGCACTTTCTTTTGTCCTTTTCTTTTGAGGCAAAGTCTTGCTAAGTTGCTCAGGCTGTTTCCAACTCAAAAGCCTCCTGCCTCATCCTCCTGATTAGCTAAATAAAGGCTGGTGATGGTGACCGTTTCTTAGAGTGATTTCTCAATCCATTGTCATTTCAATTCTGCATATTCAATCAAATATAAGGTTTTTCCTATGGAAAACAATACAGATTTCTTTTCTTCTTTTTTTTTTTTCTTTGTAGTTCAGGCTGGCCCTGAGCTCACTGTGTAGCCCAGGCAAGCCTCATACTCACAGCAATCCTTCTGCCTCTGCCTCCCAAGTGCTGGAATTACAGATGTGAGCCACCACACCTAGCACTGTAGTATGTGGTGCTGATTGCTGGTTGCCGAGTTACTGTGCCCAGCATTGTATGTGGTTACCAGGGATCGAACTCCAGACCTTGTGCTTGCCACACAGACACTGGAAACACTGAGCTAAATCCCTGGCCCCAGATTTCATTTTTTAAAACAACCCAAATTTCTCTAGTTCTTTTTTATCTTTATAAAGCTCATTATGTGTCTAATTCTTTTATTTCACAACTGAAGTTTCACCTCCCAATAGCCAGTGACCTGTTGTAGCAAAGTCCCCAGGATGCTTTGGAAACTCCACTATCAATGTGTGTGTGTGTGTGTGTGTGTGTGTGTGTGTGTGTGTGTGTGTGGAGAGGGGGAGTACTAGAGATTGAAGCCAGGGCCTCTGTGCTTTGCTATATCCCCAGGCCCTTCCGTATTTTGAGACAGGATCTTGTTAAGTTACCGGGTTAGGTTTGAATGTTTGATCACCCTGCTTCAGCCTCCCACAGTGCTGGAGCTGCAGGCAAGTGCCAACCCGCCTGGCTGGGGCTTTACTTTTCACAGGCCCTTTACCTTCTTGGGTAGCCACCGACTGAGTACTGAACACTCTGAAACCATCCACAAACCATCACAAGACCCACATTCAGGTTTTCCACCTTTCTTCAGGGAAGTCCACTGGGTCTTACATCCCTTATTGCCACGGGCAGCAGCATGAGGCTTTGGGGGTAACACAAGCGGTCAATGACCTATCTGAATTTCAGTGAGAAGTGCTTGGGAAATCTGTGGAATACTTGAGAGTCTGTCAAGTAATTACAAGAAGTCATAAAATAATTAGCAAGGATTGATTTCAAAGTCTTATCTGGGAACACCCTGTATTTGTGTATGGGGATACCAAAGTATCACAATTCTGCCTTAGAACTTTGTCCATTAACTTGTTTCTTTTTCTTCTTCCTTTCCTTCACCTCTTCCTTTCTCTTCCTCCACACTAGAACTTTCCCTTCTCTCTAACACCAGTACCATAAAGATGGGGCAAGAACCCAGCATGATAGCACATTGAAGCTCTCCAACTACTCAGGAGGCTGAGGCAGGAGAACTGCATGACTGAGTGCAGCTTGGGCAACTTAAAAGAAAAACTATATTAAAAGGCTGGTTGTAATTTGGGAGGCTGAGGCAGAAGGATTGCCCCAACTTCAAAGCCAGCCTGGGCTACATATTAAGTTTAGGGCCAGCCTGAACTACACAGTGGTCTCAAAAACCAAAAAATTAAAAAATAAAAATGAAAAACTGGGACTGTGGTTTAATTATAGAATACTCGCATAGCCCAGGGTTCAGTCCTGAATATGGCAAGGGACAGGGAGGGGGTACCAAGGCAAAGCCAACCCTGGGGAGCTAAGACAAGGTTTCCACCTGAGCTCACTGCCCTCAGAAATCCAAGAGGCCTGACCTTCCAAGTGCCGGCCACTTACAGGTGAGGCTCCTGCTCGGTCAGCTCTGATGGGTCCTGGGAGGACGAATCTGGGCTCCCACTGGGTGCCTGCTTCATCCATCCCCCTAGCGGTGGCACCCGTTGGGAGGTGCCCAGGCGTCAGCACTAGGGTGCCTCTTTCCAGCCTCTCTCTTCTCAGACTCAATACTGATGACACCAAGTGTTGATGCAGATGCAGAGGAACCAGACCTAAGCACTTCCGGGTGGGAGCGTGGAATGGTGCCAATAGCAGGTGGGACTGGCAATTTCTTCCCAAGACAGACATTGCTGACAACTACAGAAATGCAAATTTAGGGGCCAGGGAGTTAGCTCAGTGGTTCCGGCGCCTGTCTTGCAAGCGCAAGGACCTGGGTTCGATCCCCAGTTAACCACATACAATACTGGGTGTGGAGACTCACCCCAGCAGCAACCAGTACCACATACCACAGTGCTGGGCGTGGTGGCTCACGCCTGTAATCCCAGCACTCGGAGGCAGAGGCAGAAGAATTGTTGTGATGTGAGTTTGAGGCTGAGCTCAGGGCCAGCCTGAACCACAAAGCGAGACCCTGTCTAAAAAAAAAAAAAAAAGAAAGAAAGAAAGAAATGCAAATTAAAAAAAAAAAAGCCTCTGGAAGTGCCTCTTACTGGAGACAGAATGGCTATTATCAAAAAATCAAAGAATAACAAATGCTGACAAGATTGTGGGAGAAAAGAAACTCTACTACACTGTTGGCGGGAAAGTAAATTAGTACAACCATCATAGAGATCAGTATAGTCTTCAAAAACCTAAAAGCAGAAATTCTGTTTGACCAGCTACCCCTCTGCTAAGTATCTTCATGAAAGAGTTCAAGACATCATGTTATAGTGACAGGTACATAGCCATGTGTGAGAGCTAAAGACATTCTTAACTGGCCCATATTTCACTAAGCACCTTAAGAATCCCTAAGTCAGATCAATCAACTAGCAGACAAGGACATGCAGCTGTAAAAGACACATTCCAGAGATAAGGTCCTAGGGTAAGACATAATTGCTAAACAAGTCTTTCCCAGTCCTGGGAAAACAAAAAGCTAAAAATAACCCCAAAGAGAAATACAGAGGTGAGAAGGGAGAAGAAGGGAAGGGGCTGGGAGGGAAGGACAAGTGTGGGCTGAGGCAGACTGCTTGGGTTGGACTCCAGACCCCTGGCAGGGGAGGTAGGGGTGGAAACCCCTTGAGTTAGAAACCAAATTACAGGTGTTCTCAACTGGAGATGTCGGTGTAAGTCCGATGTATGTCCAGGGTCCCAGAAGGAAACGAGGCACTCAGGGATGAGATCTAGAAGGGAGAACAGCCTCAGAGGACTGAACCACCGAGCTGTCTTCCAACAGCTCTTTTATTATGGAGCCAATACAAAGTAGCAATGCATAGGGGTAAAAACAGAAGAGGTAGCCTGGGGCATTTCCTGGGACAGGCCTCCCAGTTCTTCCTGATTCCTATCCCAGTGTTTGTTTACCAATGTCATTTGCAAGATTCAGTAATACAAAACTTAACAAGATGCCCAGGAACATCCTGTGAACTGGTGATAAGGAAACCCAGGAGTTCTGCATAACTGGTAAACAGCTACCTTTTCCCCTACATGGAAATGCTTATGTGTATGGACACTAGTCTCACAAGGGTATGAGTTAAAAGTGCTGGACATGGTGACTCACTCCTGTAATCCCAGCACTCTGGGAGCAGAGGCAGGAAGATTGCTGTGAGCTCAAGGCTGGCCTGAGCTACAAAATAAGACCCTGTCTCAAAAAAAAAAAAAAAAAAGTATGGATTAAAACTTCACTTTCACTGCCTCTGGAATCCAAGTTTTTGGAGGTCTGGGCAAATAAATTCATTTCTTACACCAAGCTTACAGCTGCACATTTATAATAGCTAAACCTTGGAAATGGCCAAAATATCCGGCAACAGCTGAATGGATAAAGTCAGGTAATTACCCACCATCCTGAAGGGCTGTGTGTGTGTGTGTGTGTGTGTGTGTGTGTGTGTGTGGTCACTCTCTGGGCTGCACTGACTTTACCCTGATGCTGACCCTGACCCCCTTCACCTTAGCTCTGACCCTGACTCTGACCCTGGAGGTCAGCGTGGCTACAGACCAGGTACCCTTCCCCCACCTCTGAAGAACTGGTGGGAAAACCTCCCCTACATGGCAAATGTAAGGGAGAGACCTGGGCCCACATTTATAATTCTGACATCTTCAAACTCTAGTAAGTCATAATGAGCCCTGGAGATTCCAGACGTGGCTCCACCATTTCCTGGAGATGGGGCTATCAGTGAAGCAGCAGTGTCTCCATGTTCCTTGTGCTGTTCCCCTGGCATCTATGCCCCAAGCCACCCTGGGAGCTATTTACCCAACTGCAGCAGCTTCAAGTTTGTACCTCGAGGCACAATTGAATTTGGACCCATGAGGAAGCTGAAAGCAGAAAGCTGGAACTCAGACCAGTTTGGAACGGAGTCCTGTTGAATTCCTGCTGCTGCTGCTACTGCTGCTGCTGCTGCTGCTGCTGCTGCTGCTGCTATACAATGGGACTCACCGGAGACCTCTCAGGTTGGTCTGCGGGCTGTCATCCTATCTCATACATTGACCTTTCCTGTGTTGCAGCACCAGCTTGGTCCTGTAAATCTACTGGGTAAGGTGGGCACATTGATCACTTTTAAAAGAGCTATAAATAATAATAATAAATACTAGAGGCCATGGGCGCTAAAGAGGTCCAAGCTCAACAGCAGAAATTGGCAAGAGAGTGCCTGGTAGAAGTGGCAGTTACCGGTGGCAGCCAGAGGGTGGCAGCAGAGACTAGCGGCAGCAGAGACTAGCGGCAGCAGAGACTAGCGGCAGCAGAGACTAGCGGCAGCAGAGACTAGCGGCAGCAGAGACTAGCGGCAGCAGTTGGCAACCTTGTCAGCGCCAGAGCCGCTAGCTGAGCTGCACTTTGCCAGTTCGTGGTTTCTTTGCCTACTGAGCAAAAGAACCCTGAACTGACAGGCAGCAGTGTCGCTTTTGATCTCAGTGGGTGGGGAGGGGAAGTTTGAAAACCAAGTCAGCTCCTCACAGTTCCCAGACACAGTGAGGCCTCGCCTGTTCCTCCACCCAGCCCCAGCCTCCCCAGGGATGCTTGTACATAACCCCAAAGCAGGGAAGACTTCCTTGAATTCCTGGGGCATGTTTAAAAGCTGTTGACTTTGGATATCATCCTAATCAGGAACGTTTTGGTGCCTTTTAGTACCTTGTCGGGGCTAGGACAGAACTGCAATTTCCTGCTCAGATTGGAGCTGCCTGATGACGTCCACAGAGACCCCCAGCAGCCCAGCTCCTCAGGGTCGTGTGGCCTCACTTCCCACGCAGCCTGCAGCCAGAGGCCCCACTGCACTTGAGCTGTTCCTCTGACCCCAAGGGCCCTGCTCTCTGCCTTCCAACCCTATTCAGTGCACAAAGCCGGGTTGTCAGTGCTTCCACCAACTACCTAATTTGTCCTCACTTGGGACCTCGTTTCTCCCCTCAGTGGCCTTCTCTTTCTCTGCTTTGCCTCCCTCATCCTCCTTTGCATCCCAGCCTTGCAGCCATCACCTGCATCTTCCAGTGCCCAGCAGGAAGCTGGCAGTGGCCAAGTGCGGCTCAGCCCCTACCTCAGCCCTGGTTATGGTGTGGTCCAGGCATCTCCAAACTTGCAGAGCACATCTGAATTATGTGCTAAACTGATAGCAGCAATGTAAGAATGTTCACCTCTCATGAATAAAATGCTCTCATAAAGGTAGAAAAAGAGGGGGTGCCCGCCGTGGCTCCCTAGGTAATACTGTGATCCTGACAAGCCCCCCAGAGCACAGGACATCTCATGAACATTCGGCTAAAATGCCTTTGAAATAACATCAAAGTCATCTGCCAGCCCTCTTCCTGGGGGATGGTGTACAGTTTTAAAGCTTGCTGTGCATTCCTATCCTTTGTAAAACAAAGTAAAATTAGGATGGTCTAACTCTTGGTCAGGTTTAATAAATATATAAAAGAAATCACCTATCTCATCTTTCTACTAGCAAGCAAAGATCACACGTGTAACTTCTGTATGAACAGGGGCTACTTCACACCTAAAGCAAGACAGGGCTTGGCAGGGTGGGGAGGCAGGTCTGGGCGGGATGTTCAGGGTCCACCAACTTCCTCCTCCCAGCCTGTCCGAGTTCTCCCAGCAGGCCTGCAGCATCTACCTGTGCAGGGGCAGATGGAACAGCCATGGCACCTGCTGGCTTTCTTTGTGACAGCAGTGGAAGATGGACCCCAGCTAGGTGCTCAAAGCCAGGGCTGTCTTCAAACAGGCAGGAGCTACAGGGCTGCAGAATAAATTACCTTCCCAGAGGACAGAGAAGGGATGGGAAAGAGGGGAGAGCGATTCTGCAGGGAAAATCAGCACCTGATATATTTACCAGGCAAGCAAACACTGCCTGGTCCAAGGGACAGCTGCTGTACACCTATAATCCCAGTGCTTTAGGAGGCTGAGGCAGGAGGATTGCAAATTTGACTTGCTGGGGCAACTCAGTGACAAAATAAAAACATAAATAAAAAAGGCTGGGGATACAGCTTGGTGCAAAGGCCTTGAGTTCAATCCTCATCTAGTTATAACAAAGACTAAATTTTTAAAAATAAAGTAAAACATAGACACAATTCAGCTTTTGTGATGGTTTATTTCATCCTGGTGCCACAGCACCTGGTAGGGTTCTGAACTTGTCCTCACTGCTGCTGTTCTCCTGGAGCAAGTTCCACTTCCTCGAACCTTCTAGACCCCAGGCCTACGCCGCCGGCTCCCACAGCCTCTGGTGGGCGGCAGCAGGGGGCTTCAGGTCACAGCAGCCGAAGCCACAGCCATCTGGCAGGTCTCCCTGCAAGGCCCTCTGGAGGCCCGGGTCCTCTGGAGGCCTGGCGGTGTCCTGCAGGCCTGCTCTCTCCAGCGAGGCCTGGAGCAGCGCTCTTATCCTTCGGTTTTCCTTGGAGGTAGACTGCCAGACAACCTCGAGCTCGCCTTCCATGTCTCTGCGAGCAATAGACAAAACCAAGAAAAAGCACACAATAGCACAATTCAGGAATTCGCGGAGTCCTCGGGAATCCCATAATGGCAAGGACTCCAGGAAAAGGCTTCGTGACCTCGGAGAACGGAGCCCACTGTGCTTCTCTTTTGGTGCAGAGACTGATGCTCAATAATACACCCAGGGTCCCAGCAACAGAAGAAAGTATGAAAAGGACTTCTTACTTAAAGCCAAGCATGGGGGTGCATGCCTGTAATCCCCCTCTGGAAGGCTGAGGCAAGAAGCTATGAATAAGATATTAAAAGAAATAAAAGATGTGTAAAAATAAGCAAAGAAGAAGAGTTTTTATTTTTTTAACGATAGGCAGTTTTTCAAAAACAATCAAATAGAACTTTTTTCTTTTTTTTTCTTTTTTTGGTACCAGGGATCAAACTCAGAACCTTGTACTTCAATCCTGAAAATTTTCATTTCTGAAAATGAAATACAGAGTTGTTCTTAAAAATGGCTTAAACAGATGAGAAGAGAATTAGTAATCAGGAATACTCAGCTGAAGAACTGATTCAAAATGCAGACCAGAAAAACAGAGATGGAAACATACAAAAATACACAGCCAGGAGAACCAACAGCAAGGCCTAACATACATCTAATCTGAGTTTCAAAAGGAGACTTAAAGACTGTGAAAAAAGATATGTTTTTATGAGACAATGACCAAGAATTTTCTAGGACTAATAAAAGACAGAGGGTTGGGATTTAGCTCAGTGGTTCTGCGTCTGCCTGTCAAGCACAAGGTCTCGAGTTCAATCCCCAGTACCACATACCACAGTTCTGGGTGTGGTGGCTCACGCCTGTAATCCCAGCACTTGGGAGGCAGAGGTAAGAGGGTTGCTGTGAGTTCAAGGCTGGCCTGGGCTACATAGTGAGCTCAGGACCAGCCTGAACTACAAAGCAAGAACCTGTTTCAAAAAAAAAAGAGAGACAAAATTAGATGTACAAAGTATACTTTATTCTATTCTAGGTGAACAAATAAATTCAAAAATATGTAACAATGAAACTAGAGAACACAAAAGACAAGAGAGGGTTTTACAAAGGGCAAGATCTGGACATGGTGCTTGGAATCTCAGCATGCTGGGAGGCTGAGGCAGGAGGATCACAAATTCAATCCCAGTCTGATTAATTTAGGGATTTAGTGAAACCTTATCTCAAAATTGAAAAAGTTTAGCCAGGCGTGGCGGCACAGGCCTGTAATCCCAGCACTCTGGAGGCTGAGACAAGAGGACCCCTGTGAGTTCAAGGCCAGCCTGGGTTCTAGAGTGAGTCTGAGGCCAGCCTGACCTACATAGTGAGACCCTGTCTAACAATAATCAGAGACTAATCAAACACAAACAGCAGCAATGAAAAAGAAGACAGTGGGATGAGCTGAGAGACAGTGATAGTCAAGACAGGAGCCTGTATCTAGGAAAACACCTAACAGTTAATTTCTAGGGCTAAACATAATGATAGCAATAGACTGTTATCTTTAACTTTCATGAATCTATTATTCAGATTTACTTAGACTAGACAATGACAGCATACAAGGAGTACGAATAAGTCAGGTGTTATACACCTGTAATTCCAGCACTCTGGGAAGCTGAGGCAGTGGAATTTCAAAGTAAGCCCTGCCTGGGCAACTTAATGAGACCTGTGTCCAAAGAAAACAAAAGAGCAGAAGATGTAGCCTAGTGCAAAGGGCCTGGATTTATTGAATCTTGGTACCAAAAAACAGTAGAGAAAAATAAAGCATCATATCTCACATTTGGGAAGAAATAGAGCAATGCTGATTAAGTTTAGATTTTTAAAATTAATATGTAATTTTCAAACCAACAGAGGGCAAAAAAAAAAAGAAAAAGTAATACAATTCTAAATCTCCTGTCTGGCAAAAATAACTGGCATTGATCTTTCTCCAAAGTAACTGTTTTATAGCGGTCAGAATCTCTGCGACTACGAAGTTCACGTGAGACAAGAGTCTGCTTTGCCTGGCAGGGCTGTGTGCGGCTCAGTGACGGGCGCTGGCCTGGCCTTCTCGGCCCTGGGTTCCATCTCTGGCACTGAGACAGCAGATAGCACATAGGGTGTGGCAAAGCCGGTTGGAAAATGAACCAGACCAATCAAGACGCCGGGACAGCACCAAATACTCCTGGTGCTGAGAGGGATGTGCCCATCCTAGGACTGCCAGACACTGGACGTACTTTTATTTTTGCTGTTATACCACTTCTCTTTGGTTTGGTCCAAGTTTGCTCAGCAAAGCAAGTTTTTTCCCTTCCCCCTTCACCTCACACTTTTCAAACCTTTGGACCCTTCTTGGCTTTTCCTGTCCAGTTTTTTTGTTCAAAGCCAGGAGGACCTGGAATACACTTAATTGGGAAGCCATTTCTAAAGGAACTACCTGATAATAGCACTAAAAAAAAAAAAATATCTGGCTGCTGGGTGTAAGGTAGAACTGTTTCCAGGTGGTTCCTATTTCATAAGCCGCTCTAACACGCCCTCAGGCCCAGACTTAGCTCGCTCAGCCAGCAAACAGGAAAGACTCACACCGGAGATGAGACGCTAAACAAGTCTTCTGGAAACTGGGAACCCAGCGGGAAATAACTAAAAAGAGAAATACAGAGGGAAGAGGAGAGAAAGAGAGAAAGAGTGGGGGCAGGACAACAGTGTGATGAAACAGATGGCTCAGGATAGACTGGGAACCCTGGACTCCAGGCTTTGGGAGTGGGGGGACAGAGTCCTTCGAGTTAGGAATAAAGACACACGGCTTCTCAACATTAGGGAGCGGGCTCTGGACAGCTACCGCGCTTGCAAGTGTGGATTGAAAGCCTTCCTTTCGCTGCCTCTGGAGTCGTTTCTCTTTGGTCGGGAAAAGTGAGACTATTGCAAACAAAACATCTGCATTTGCGCGGCATCCCACACGGTGATTACATGTGACAAAAGTCACAGCCAAAAAGTACTGAATTTTGCAAATACATCTGTTTATGTTCCAATGTCAAAGTTACCACAGGGATTAAAAGACAGATCGAGTTAAAGAACCCCAAACAATGGGAGCCGCCACGTTCCCTTCCCAAAGCCCAAGACGCCCTCTAGTGTCTGTGACGCGCAGGCACTGCTACCTGCCCCACCTTTGGAGGACAGAAGTGTAACGCGCAGTACCTCACCTCCCGGGAAACGCTGCACCCATCAGCTCAGGATACGATCTTATAAAATGGGGGAATGATCAGAGATCTTAGAGTTCTCAGCAATTAATTTAAAAATTAGAAACAAAGCATTTAATCAAAAATTTGTACAATCTCCCAAGAAAAATGAAACAAAAATACCAAAGAGGAGAATAAAAGGAGACACAGAGTGCTGCAATGTTTCTGGAAGTCTAACTCAAACATGAATTTTAAAAAGAAGATAAAGAAAATGAGCAAATGAAAATCAAAGCCAATGCTAAACTCAAAATAAAAACAAAATATAGAAACAAAATTAAGCAAGCGAACAACAGATTCTGAGAATTTTACCAGGAAGTTTCCTGAGCCATCCAAAGGGCAGGCGCCCCCAGGCCATGGATGCACCAACCTTAGTTCCTACCTCTTCAGCTGCAGGGCCTCATCCAGCACCTCCTGCTTGTCCTGCAGCATGCGCTGCAGGTGTCTCATCTCCTGCCGGTAGCGTGCTGTCTTGCCAGCGAAGTCCTCCTCCTGCTCCAGCAGACGGTAGCTGATGCTGCCCAGCTTCAGCGAAGTCTGCTTCCTGTAACCCTGAGGGGAGGAGGGCTCTGTGAGCAGGGGCGCCACCTCCTGGTCACTCTACCCTCCTACTTGCGTGCTGTTGGGGGTCCACAAAGTTCTGAAAGCCCTGTGTAAGCCTGACCTAAGCAAGTGTAGGGATCCTTGAAGTTATAAACAGAGCCTGGTGTGGTGGTGCAAGCCTGTACTCCAAGCCCTCTTGGAGGCTGACAAGGAGGATCTCAAGTTCAAGTTTAGCCTGGACAACTTATCAGGATCCTTGTCTAAAATACACACACACACACACACACACACACACACACACACATCTATCCATATGTATGTGTGTAGCCAATATGAACAACGTCTTTATTATTTGTATACACATAAACACATCCTATTCATTATGATGTTACATCTATAACTTTACTTATTTTTGTTTAACCTTAACTTGTCTTACATCAAGAAAAATTAAAGCTGTTATTATCATGTTTTATCTTCCACATTTTATTATTATTTTCACTTTTCCTTTGTTTCCTATAGTTTACACTTTATAAATATGCAGTTATGTTATTTAAATACACAGGTATTTATAACTGCTACACATTATTTCTAATCTTTAGCAGTACCAAAGCTTTGCTCATTATTATATTTTATTTTTTAGTGTATATTTTTTACAGTACTAAGGACTGAACTTTTGCACTGAGCTACATCCGTAGCCTTTTTTAAAATTCTGAGATAGTCTTGTTGTTATCAGTAATTTGCAATTCTCCTGCCTCAGCGTGGCCAGTAGAAACCCAGCTCTCTGGTGAGGCTGTCTGCAGGCTTGGGACCCACACTCCGGACACCATCTATCTCTGAGAAGAAAGGGGACCTGGGGAGGGATGGGCCAGGGCAGGTGTAACAACAATGCTTGCTCTGGGTGGAAAAACTAGATGGAGCAATCAGGGTGAGGAGAAGAAGTCAGGAGGCCAAGGCTGCTCTCTACCTGAACCAACAAACGCTGGGCTCAGTGCCAGAGCCGGAGAGTCACTTAATACAACCCAGAGAATTTCAGCATCTTTTTTTATACAAACTCCTGTATGATATCTTGTTGTATAGAAGGACCAACATTTATCTGATGAGTTAAGAGGTTGGTGATGAACATTTAAAGATGAATGACAAACTGTGACCCAAAACCTGTGTATTTATCAAAGAGTGCCAACAATGAAAATCAACCTCATATTTGGCCCTTGGCTGCAGGGCCACCTGGCTCATGTGCCGACAGGAGGGCTCTTCGGGATGTCCATGGAAGCACATGTGCCGTAAGTTCCCCAGCGGTGAGTTAAGAGGTGCTATTTCTCATGGCAAAACCTTCTATTGCTTTACTTTATGGATGACTAGTGACTCGTGTATGTAGAAATGTCCTTTTCTTGACTCGGTGTGATGCTGCACGTTTATAATCTTATCATCTGTGAGGCTGATGCAAAAGGATTGCTGTGAGTTCAAGAACGGTTTGGGCTACATAGTGAGTTCAAGGTCAGCCTGAACTACAAATGGTGAGACCCTGTCTCACACCTCACCCTCACACCTCACCCTCGTATCACGTACAAGTACAAATTCCCTATGATGAAAGTTATCATTATATATTGAAAATGTACCAATAAAATTAAATTTTTAAAAATCCCTGGCTCTTAAAGTCATTACAACACAGAAAATCTACATTTGTGAGACTCCTTTTCCACGTGAAAACGGGCTCTCTGAGACTCAGACGCCCCTTACCTTGAATTTTTCCTCTAACTTCCCCAAGCGAATATTGCCTTTCAAAATCTTGTTGAGGGCTCCATTTTTCTCACTTTCTAAACATTTAGCCTAAGGAGAAAGATGAATACAAAAGAAATGAGCTCTCAGTTTTACAGAAAAATTAAAATGCTAAGTTTTTTGGGCTGGCACTATATAGCTCAATGCTGGGTACTTGTCTGGCACGTGTGAGGCCTCTGGCACCACGGGGAGAAACCCCTTCTGTGCAGTGTCGCTCCCCCAGGACCTCCCATTCTGCCCTGTCCCTCCCATCTCCCCCACCCCGCTTCCCTCACCCCCAGGGCGATGGCTGTGAGCAGAGCTCAGGCCGTTTGTGAGCAGGGCTAAGGGACGGCAGCACACCAGACCTCTGCTGCACAGAGAAGGGCCTTATCTCTGTCAGTGCAGTGTAAGGAAAGAGTAAAGGTGAGCGTCCCTTCCAAAGCAGCCCAGTGGGGGCAGTTTGACTTTCCGGAAAGAACAGATCAGATAAGAGAACATGGAAACCCCAGTTAGAAACTAAGATGTTGGAATCCAAGACTATCACGTCCCCTCACCGAGTCCTGACAAATGAGAGACGGCAAGATGGTGCCCAGGGAGTGTCACAGTGATGTCACCACAGAGAATCCGCAGCCCTCCTAGAGCACCGTGGGGCCACCGCTGCCTGAGTGCACAGGAGGGTGAGGGCAGGGTGTCCTTCTTGGGGCCCAGGACACCCGCACAGGGTAAGTGGGAGAACACGGCTCAGACATAGACAGGACAGCAGGGAGCAGGGCAGCCATGCCAGCACCACAGCTGGAGTAGAAGGCAGTCTTGGCACCTCAGGGCGAAGGGCCCTGGGTGTGTCCTGGGTGTCCTGGCCACTCCCCCTGCGTGGACAGCAGTCTGCGTACACAGAGCCCCCCTCCTCCACTATCTCTGTGTCCACTGCGACTCAGCGGGGCCAGGCTTTCGGGCAGTTTGAAGGGTCAGGGCAGAAGGACATTTTATTTAAGGCCTGTTGCTTAATTTGTAACTTTTAAATACTTGGGCACACAGTACGTGGACAGGGAGAATGGGATGGTCCAGGGATGGCACTGTGAAGAAGAGGGGCTGGCCCCAAGACGAGGTGTAGGCTGAAGGGGGACTGAAGCATGAGGGTCAAGGATGATCTTCAACATGGAGCCCGTGACACTCTGCGGCCCACAGGGGAGGCATACGATACGGCCTGTACTCCGCAGACAGGCCTTGCTGCTCGTCCTGCCCGCACATGAGACAGCTGTGCACTTAGGGTGGCACTGACATGCAGCCACCAGGTCCCCAGGGACATCTGCTACGGCACTTCACATTTTCCAACAAGCTTTTGCTTCGCCCTCAGAATGTCCGAGTGGGAGAGGTCAGCAGGCATGGCTGAGGAAAATGGGTACTTGGTGGTGTTATACAAAGTGCCACTGAGCTGGGGAATTAGCTTAGTGGTTCTGGTGCCTGCCTCACAAGTGTAAGGTCCCAAGTTCAATCCCTGGTAACAAAAAAAAAAAGTGCATTGAGGCCAAGGCTTTGATTGGGACAGGAGACTTTCAGGAGAGGGACCTGGTCTGAGCACTTTCAAGGATTTCGCCATGCTGTGTCCAACCAAGTCAAACTGGTTTCTAGAAGACCCCAGTTCCTAGAAGTCACCGGTAACGTGACCAGGTTTACCACAATCCTGCTAGCAACTGTTAGGGTTCTAACGAATATTTCATAACATTGGATACAGAACAGTACCTTGATACATGTGAATGCGCATCTCCTTTATTAAAGATAAAGGTCCACATTTTCCCCTAAAAGCCACCTACTATCTGTGAACAATTTCCTGGGGAGGAAATGAGCCCCTTTCACACTCCAACAGCCCCGTAGGCCTGGAGGAGGACACACTCCTTCCCAGGCTGCTGGCTTCTGACCCCTTCACAGTGTCCGCTGGCTTCCTTTGTCCAGACATCCGTCATCTACCGCTTTCACCCTACGCCACACAGACTGCAATGTTGCACAAACACACTGACATAATTATGGGCAGTATGTATTCAGTGTAGTCAATACATGATACAGATAAGTAAGAAGACTTAAAAAAGCAGACCACGTGGAACTCCCCCACTGGAGAGAGCTCACTGAGACAAGGGAGGGGGGGTAAATCCTAGCAGACCTTCCCAATATGGCTCAGCAGACCTGGGTCACCTTTCACCGCAGTCTGTTGCAGAAGTCTTTGTGGCCCAATGCGGAGGTGCCTAGTCATGCCACACCTTGCTCCTGCCAGCTGTGCTGAGCTCGTCACCAGGGACACCAGCCACTGACTGATGCCCTTCCTTGAGAATGCTGCTTCTGGAGACAGTGTAGGAGGAAGTCTTTGTATGGGCAACTATGTAGGGGAAAAGGTAGCTGTTTACCAGTTATGCAGAACTCCTGAGTTTCTTTATCACCAGTTCACAGGATGTTCCTGGGCATCTTGTTAAGTTTTATATTACTGAATCTTGCAAACGAGATTGGTAAACAAACACTGGGATAGGAATCAGGAAGAACTGCAAGGCCTGTCCCAGGAAACGCCCCAGGCCACCTCTTCTGTTTTTACCCCTATGCATTGCTACTTTGTATTGGCTCCATAATAAAAGAGCTGTTGGAAGACAGCTCGGTGGTTCAGTCCTCTGAAGCTGTTCTCCCTGCTGGATCTCATCCCTGAGTGCCTCGTTTCCTTCTGTAACCCGGGACATACGTCCGACTTATACCGACACAACTACATCTTTATGCTTGTTGAACTATGTCTAATGGATGAGTTCCACTGAAGCTGTCTTTCATTTTAAGTACACACTCCATTAAGCTGTACCCATAACCATGTGCCTAGGAGTCTTATGTTTCGTCTTCACATGGGGAAAAAGTTAGAAACTGTGAGTTAAGCGGACTAATTCTCTAATTTACCTTCAAAAATAACTTTTGCTACTATTGAAAATTGTGGGTTATCTGCCTTTTAAAAATGTTTTTACCCATAGCTAAAAGATTAGATTTTGGAGAAGTTTGGTTCATATTTTAAAACAGGGAGCTTTTTAGAGAGTAGGTGTCTAAGATACTTTTAAAAATCACATTTGCCCACTGACTTGGGCCTTACTTGCCATAACTGAGCAAACTTACCAAAAACTTCAGACTGTCTCGTTCCTGTGTCACAGTCTCTGCCAGGCCGACAAGGTTTGCCAGGTACTGGTGAGCTGACATTTCGTTCCCCATGGCCTTTTCCACTTGCTTTTTGAGGACATCAATTTTCTTTTGATATCTCCTGGAGAGCCCCGCCCAAAGAATGGAATAAAAAAAGTCTATTAACATGGAGATACTGGTCTTGGGCCAAGGATGTGGCTCGGAAGCAAAGCATTGGCCTAGCCATGCTGGAAGCCCTGGGTTTGAGTCCTCCAGTCCTGCCTAGACATGGTAAATAAAGCATTCTAAAATACTACTATTCAGCAATTGAAATCTGTTAAGTCTAAAGGGTAAAGAGGTAAACAAATTTAATTTCAAACCAAGTATAGTAATTTGACTCCAGGTTAAAAATTTTCACAAAATGTCTTATAATTACTCTATTAACTCTTTTTGATTTGTGTTGAGAAATACTTTCATTTTTCTTTGCTGTTTTAAAACAGGGTCTTGCTACATAGTTCAGGTTTGTCTTAAATCCTCTACAGAGGCTCTGGCTGGCCTCCAATGCATAGCGATTCTCCTGACTCAGTTTCCCAATTGCTGAGATTACAGGTATGTGCCACCACATCTACCCTGAAAGACCCCTTTTTAAAAGGTATCTATCCAGTTCCAACATTAGGCTTTTGGGAATAGTCAGGAAAAAATTCTAAAACATTCAAAGTGTTAGGAGGCAGCATATATGATTATCAGCCATATTTGCTGGCCAGCAGAAAAGCTTTTATTGTGCTTATATTCTGATATCTACTCATCCTGATCACTCGGACCATTTTATCGTCCTTACAGAAAGACAGAAGATAACATAAAGTGAACTACTCTCCAATTACCTTTTTTTTTAACCACTGAGAAAAACAAGGGGAAAACAAGTAAACCTGTTAATCTTCTGCGTCCTTCCAAGTTCCGTCTCCAGGGCTTTGTTCTGTGCAGTCAGGCTTTTTCTCTGCACCTGCAGGAGTGTCAGCTTCTCCACCAGCTCCTCCATCTCCGCACTCTCTTTCTCTCCCTCCTTCTGCAGCTGGCTGGAGGACAAAGATGTCCCAGGCTCAGACCCAGAGCACCCAGGCTGGATACCCAGGCCCTGGGGCCCGGCTCAGGGGCGCATACTTCCCTGATGGTGACTGTCTGACCCCTGCATTTGTTCTGCCCAGTTTTTGTTTTTCTCTCTCTCTCACATACACACACATTACATGTACAATAAGTGTGTGTTAATACATAGATATATACATGTATATATATACATATGTACATAGACACATACACTATATATATATAGTGTATATATATATATTTAACTCTTGAATATCAAGAGTTATATATATATAACATATATATATTATATTATATTATATATATAACATATATATATATTATATTATATTATATTATATATATATAGTATATATATACTATATATAGTGTATATATATATAGTATATATATATATAGTGTATATATATATATATAGTGTATGTGTCTATGTACATACATACACACTTACTTGTTCCTTTGGAAAAAGAAGTTCAATTTTTATGTGGCTGAAATTGCCAGGAAAAAATCCTGTTGCTAAAATGACTTTCACTGCACGATAATGTAATGATTAAACAACATCTGCTTTCTGATAAAAGAAACAAACAGTTGGGGTGCTAGTTTGCTGCATACCAGCTGGGCACTGCTGGTGTCCAGAAGGTAACCTGGTTCTGTAACAGGAATATCGAACAATGTGTAATTTTCAGGTCAGTTTGTCAACTGTGACTAAAGCCACAATATCTAAAATTCAATTTTCATTGGAAAATGAGTTGGCTGGATAAATTTACTGGATAAATTACTGAGTTGGATTCGCAAGAAAGGGTAAAAGACAGTGGTGAAAATATAGACTCCTGCTTCCGGCCAAGATAAAGTCACAGGGCTGGATTTACTCTTTGGCATAAATAAATAAATAATTGTAAAACAATGCTTTTCAGACTTTGGACTAGAGTCAGCTCTGTGAACCCTGCGATGGAAAACACAAGAGTCAACAGCTGCTTCACCTCACCGCCACCCATGCAGAACCTGTGGGCCCTGCTGGATGGAAGACTCCGGAAGGAAGGATGGGGAGGTTATGGCAATGATGCTGTGTAGGGCAGAGGAGAGGGAGAAAGGGCTCTGGAGCTCTGTAGGGGTCAAAAGTCTTCAGCTGAGCACTGCTGGGTACTATGTGAGAGGAAACTGCCCAAAGCTGATGAAGAAATGCTAGACGTGAGGAGGCAGAATTACTTGCAGCAGCCATAAATACTGAGCAGCAGTGCCTGAGCCAGCAGCACGAATGGAAGGACAGTGTCCTGTAAGGGACACGGTGCAGACCCCTCCAAGATGGGCAGGAGCTTACTCTGGGCACACCAGGAGGGAGGTTGGCTCCGAGCAAATCCAGCCATTCTCTAGGAAATGATAAATACAATACAACCATGTCTAACACTATCTAAAGCAGTGCAGTAAATCTAGCATCCAACATAAAATCTACACCATGCAGCTTCTTCTACTCAAGCATCAGAGTATGACCCTTGTCAGAAGCCTGACAGCAAGCCGGGCACGGTGGTGTATGCCTGCAGTCCCAGCACAAGGATCACTAAATTCTGAGCTTAAGCCCAACACAGGCAGTGGGGGTAAAGATCTGTTTCCAGACCCAAAGAGAAAAGCTGAGCACCCTCTTCCGCTCCCCTACAGTCCTTACCTTTTCAACTCATTTACAATGGAAGCGTGAACTTCCATCGTGATCCTGCTGTCCAGGTCCGTTCTGAGCTCTTGACATGTGGTGCGAAGACTCTCCAGCTGCTCCTTGTTTTCCGTCAGCTCCTTTTCCTGGGTCTGCGTCTGTGACTCCAGCAGCATGAGCTGTTTGGTCAGCTTAGAAACTGAAAATCAAAGGAGAAGAAGACTGGGCAGGGAGCCCTCCGTCAAACCTCAACACCAGTTACTGGGAGACAGGTACTATGAGAGTCAGTGTACAAGCGCACACCTGCAATCCCAGCACACAGGAGGCTGAAGCAGGAGGATCACTGTCAGCTTCAGGCCAGCCAGGGCTATACAGTTAGTTCATGCCCAACCTGTACTACATAGTAAAACCCTAGTCAAAAAACAGAAAACAAAACAAAAAAGGAAAAACTAAATATCAATCACTGGGAATATTATACATTAACACCAAAGCCCTGCA
>PVIR01030932.1:0-19854 GCA_004026965.1 Petromus typicus | reverse complement strand
AAAAAAAAAAAAACCCATTTGACAGAATGTTTACTAGATAAGCTGACATTCCAAATTTTAAGAGGAAATCACATTTTAAAAAAATGTTTAAACTTGAATTTTTAGAAAGAAGGTGAACAGAATAGAACAAAGGTTTCATTTGTGTCTCTCTAGAAGCTGTGGAACACACTGAAATATTGTGTCTTCTTGGCCTGGACATATTTCAGGCAATATGCTGGCTGTGGGATCCCTGGGCTGACCACAGGGCCTGGCACAGTCGAAAGCCGCCAGCTGGTGCGCAGTGTCCATTTCACGAATGCACACTGGGCCACGTTATGCTTACCAGTCTCCTGGGATGTGAAGGCTTCCGAACTGGGCCGTACTGACACTTTGCCTTTAGCCAGTGGTATGCATTTTCCTGTTTTTAAGAGTTGTTAAAGCAGATTTTTGTATGACTACTATGAAGTGTTTTTCCCTAATATTATGAACTTGTTCTTTCCTGCTCAGTTTCTTGGTCTTGTCAAAGCATTTTCTCCCCCGCCTCTGTTTTGAATGTCTTGTAATCCTGAGTGGCTTTTTGAGATCCTCTATGGCTGATTTTTGGTGATGTGTGGCACACTTAATGTTGTTTCTATTCTACCTTCGCATGTAGACTGTATGCTTTTGCCAGAGTACAGACACAAGGAACAAAGGAAATGAGTTGGGCTTCTTTCTGTGTGATTTTGTATATTCCAAGGAAGGTGTGTAAAAAGATGCCTTCCAGTAGTCTGAGGATTTACTCCCAGCCAAAAGCTAATTAACTTACACTGTCCTGCAGTGGATTGAACAGCGAACAACAGCTCAGGGCGGACCAGCAGAGCCACGGTGAGACTGGTCCAAGACCGGGCTAGATTCAAGGGATGGTGGGGAGATGAGGATGAGAAAGTACCTCACAGCTGTGCAGGGGGAATACTCCAGAGGGTTCTGACTGGGACACAAGGATTTAAAGGCAAGAAAAGGGAGAAAGTCACATTGAGTGCTATTGAAATTATCTTTGAAAACTGCTGTGGAAGAAATCACATGGAAGACAGATACCATCATTCAGTTATGTCTCACACAGGAAGTTTGCTTCGGGGCTGAATGGTGTATTTTTGTTGAGCACTAAACTATGCGGTTGGTTTTTGTTTAAGGAAAATAGTAGATAATGAAAAAATTTCAACACTTGCATTCAGTGGATTTACATTCTTAAATAATGCTTTCTTAAGGATATAATATTTTTAAAATTAAATCTTCAAGTTCATAACTTGGAAGTAGTTGAGTCAAGAGAATACAGTACTTTGAATTTAGGTGTAAAAAATCTTTGCTCTTCAAAAAGGAAACAAACAATGTGGGAAAAAATCTTTACCAGCTGTTCCTCAGACAAGGGGTTACTATCTAGAATATATAAAGAACTTTAAAAAATCAGCCCACCCAAATTTAAAGACCCAATTCAAAAATGGGCATCTGAAATGAACAGATACTTTTCAGAGGAAGAAATAAGAGCAGCTAAGAAGCATATGAAGAAATGCTCAACATCATTAGTCATTCAAGAGATGCAGATGAAAACAACACTGAGATTTCATCTCACTCCACAAAGAATGGCTGCCATTTCAGAATTAGCCAGCAACAAATGTTGGCAAGGCTGCGGAGAAGAAGGAACCCTTCTCCACTGTTGGTGGGACTGTAGACTTGTACAACCTGTGAGGAGATCAATTTGGAGATTCCTCAAAAAGCTAGGATTGGAGGTCCCATTTGACCCAGCCATTGCTCTGCTAGATATATACACACAAGAATAAAAAGACTCATATCACAGTGACATATGTGCACCCATGTTTATAGCAGCTTAGTTTGTGATTGCTATATCTTGGAAACAACCCAAATGTCCATCAGCTGGAGACTGGATAAAAATGCTGTGGTTCTTCTACAGAATGGAGTATTACTCTGCCATATAAAATGATAAGTTTGAATCATTATACTTAAATGGACATACGTTGAGGATATCCTCATAAGTGAGATAGGTAAATATCACATCTTTTCTGTGGTATGAGAAAATAAAGATGTAAATGAGTTCTAGAATTGTATGTTATATATTGTGAAATAGAAAATTCTCAAAGTGAATGGGGTGAAGGGGAAAAATAATGATATTATAACAAAAAGAAAGGAAACAAAGTTTATGTATATAGGGGGTGGGGTGGTAGGGTGGGTAGGGCTATGGGAAAAAATGAGAGTTAAGTTGTGTCATATACTGGTACAAATTCTCATTGTTGAGGGCAATCATGATCTGTATATGTAATGTACCAATAAAGATTTCAATTAAAAAAAAACTTTGCTCTTAAAAACCGGATCTCAAAGTTCACTTCGCCATAATCTAAATGTTGTATCAGAAAAGAATAGAAGAAAATGCTTTAAAGAGGACAGTTTTCCTGCTTATTTAAAAAAAATATATACACTATATATACATGTATATATACATGTGTATATATACATGTATATATATATACACATATATAAACATATATATACCTGCTTATTTTTAAATATATATACACATATATTCATGTATGTATTTATATATATCTTTATTTATATATAAAGATATGTATAAAATATATATAAAGATATAATTTTTTATATATATATATATATATATATGCACACATATACACCTTTGCACATTAGGGATAAGGATTGTATTTCACATTAGATAGTACTTGTGTCTTTTGCTATTGAAAATATTTGGAAACAATCTCCAGTACTCAAAGCAGCTCCATTTCTCATTGTCTTGTCTTTTACAAGGTTATTTGTTGCTTTGCTGTGCTTCTATTAGAGCAAACACAAAGCACTGATGTGTAAAATATTGGGGTAGTGTTTACATGTTCCCCTGCATTATGGCTGTTGCTATAACTTACAATTCATGTAAGTTATAATAAATTCTTTGTTTATTGTTAAAAGTCTTTATTTCTTTAATTACTTTAAATAAGACCTATTTATTTATTAGGTTATTTCCACAATGTTCTTGAAGCAAACACTTGTTGCAAGACCAGGAACAGTTTTTCGTGGCAAGGACAGGGCTCAAGAGGGGCTGAAGAAACATTTGACAAATATTAAGCCTTAGAAATGAACAGAAGCTTAAACATTCAATTTAATTGAACAAATATTTATTGAGTAAGTGATATGTAGTACTACACTGAATCATATTGTCTAACAGAGAAATCTATTAGTAAAATAAATATAATTTTAAGAGAAAAAAGTTTGTACTGTCTACTGCAAACTCAATCTCATAGAAGTTTATGTTTCACTATTATTTTGCTAACAAAAGACAGAGTTTTATTTCAAAACTTCAATAAAAACAAATACAGGAAATGGACTTCATAAAAACTTTGTAGATTTCACACCTGTCCTTTGGTTTTTTTTTTTTTTTTTTTTTGTGGTACGAAGGGTAAGAATTCAGAGCCATGCGCTTGGGCTGCAGGAGCGGCGCCACTGAGCTCAATCCCTGGGCCACCATTCGTCACTCTTCAAACCATTGGCTGCCATCAATGTCCTTCAAGTGTTTTAGAGGAAATGGGCTTCTACTCACTTTCTTTAATCTGACCACAAGCTCTTCTGAACTCTGATTACTCTGTGTTAATGCCGAAATCTAATGCTACATTTCTGGAACTGTGTTGTTTTTAAAGATTTTATTCTTCATTTGAAATATTTTATGATATTTAAAAATACACAGTATAATTTCATATTACACACTATTTCAAACAAATATATTAATACTGAAATATTCCTGGGATACAAGGATGGTTGACCGATTGAGAAATAAACAGCCAACTCAACGCCCAGTCCAAGCAGAGAGTCTTGCAGTAGTGGTTAGTTAGCAGATCACCACATGTGTTTTGACAGTCACTTCATGATTTGGGGAGACCACAGTGTTGTTTTTGGAAAACCATTGAATTTTTTAAATAAGTTTTTTAACCTACCTAAATGTGGCTGAAGAATACAATCCACATGACTCCCACTGCTGCCTCTCTGCATCTCTCTAGGGATGCCCATCGTGTAACACCCTTAGATGGAGAACAGTTGTATCTCATCCTATTTTAAATGGTTGCTGAGGACTATTCAGAGGAGTTCAGAAACGACTTGGCACTGAGACCTCCCTTTCAAGAGTGAAAGAGAAAAAGTAAAGAAAATTTATGGAGAGGAATTTGACTTGCAGACTGTGATGTGGCTTCTAGTATCCCAGGTGGTAAAGTTTTGAGTGTTCTGTAAATCGTGAACCCAGTCCCACCAAAGTTTCCTCTCCTGGACCTCTGAGGACTGCCAGGGAAATATGGCCACGCAGCTGGAGTGAGGGGGAAAGTTATCCTTCCTTTTCCTGTAACTTGCTGAGTTGCAAAGTCACCTATAGAGCCTGGGGTTCATCTGTAGCTGTGCTAAGTCCTTCAGAAAAGTGGTTGTAGCTGGCGGGATGGAAATAAGGGTAGCTGAGCAGTTCTACTGAACTCTCACTGCCCATTGTAGGAAGCATTTGCTTTTTCATGATGCCCTATTTCTGAAGCCATGTGCAAGATATACTTTCCTTTCACTGTGACTGTTAGATTCCTTTATGATGAAAAAAAATACAGTTTCCAGTGCTCACCATAAAGCAAGTGGATTATACTTCTACTATAAATAATGCTTTGAATTTTTTTTCCCATGACAAATATTTAGATCCTCATTAAAGGGTATTTTGAATACCAACTCAGACATTTCTTCTGAAAACAGAATGTTAGGGATGGGATCTCTTTGTGTACTAAAAATTTAAAAGTGGTTACAAAGATTTTTTGAAATAAAAACCTAGCCAAAAATTTGAAATGGCATCATAGTAATTCTATAAAGATTAGGACAAATTAGTTTTAAACACAAAAGGCAGAATTTAGGTAAGCCTAAATCGCTGTAGAAGATTTAGTTATGAAGGTGTCAAATTATTCTTGAATGTAGTTAGAACAATTTAGATATTTTAAAATTTGTTTTCAGAGTACTTTGGATACATCTATATACTAATGATAATTAATGTTTACTGATTATAAAATTCAGACTTCTCTCTAGGCATGCAAATGTACATCCTAGCACTCTGGGAGGCTGAGGCAGGAGGATCTAAGGTTTGAGCCCAGCCTGGGCAATTTAGTGACTTAGTAATATCCTGTCTCAAAGGAAAGAATTTTAAAAGGGCTATGTAGCTCAATGAGAAGGTCCCAGATTCAGCCTTTCGTACTGCAAAACAACACACCAGACTTCTCACTCTGTAAAATTACCAAAATCAAATCACATGAATTGTTAATCTCTCTTGTCAAACAAATTTTTGATTTAATCAAGGTTCCATAATTTATTCTCCTTAAGAAGCAGATTTAACTCTTTAGGCAAAAATGACCTCTGAAATTCAAGCAAAATGAATATTAAGAGACATTAAACATGGTAGACATGTAGGGTCGCTTTTGTTGGATTTAGGTTGATGAGGGTCAGTGTCGTCTTAGGTTGATGACCTCTGTGCTTCCTGTGTCATTCTCAGAGTTTCTTAGATTTGGTGGGAACTCAGAATATATGCATTGCCTCAGAAGTTTAAATATCTAAGCACCTACATAGCTTTGCCTCGCTCCTGTTTGAGGAGCTTGATTTTGATAATGATGACACCAGTTTCCAAAAAGCAAAAATATCCCTGAATTATTCATACAAACCCAAGCCTCCTCCAGCTGAGCCTCTTGTGTGTTTTCGTGGCACCCTTGTATGTCCACACTCTTGTGTTTGTGAGATACGGTGTCTACTGATGTGTGCACACAGCCTTTTCTTTCCCAGTCCTATTCTTTATTTTTTCCCGATCTTGTCACACAGGTTCCTCATCTTTGCTTTCGGTTTCTGTCTCGCTATTGTCAGGCTGCTCTAGAAGAAGTGAGTCTGGTGACAGCTGAGGCAATCTTTAAAGAACAGCTCTAAATGTAAAAGGCCAGCATCGTGAACTAGCTTTGCGTGGCGTAGGTGGTCCGCGCACGCTTCCACTTGTTCACATGCATCTTTTCTAACACCTGTGAGCCTTCTCACATGGGAATACCCAGCATCCATTGCTCCACAGGCTGGCTGCTTGTCCTCTGTGCAGGAGACGTGTGTGTGTGTGTGTGTGTGTGTGTGTGTGTGTGTGTGTGTGTGTGTACAGCTGCCGACAGAGGTAGATACAACAGAGCCCAGGAAGTCATTTAACTGCTGTGTGTGGCGTTCCCTCTTCAAATGGGTGTGTGTGGAAGATTACATGACTTACTATTTATAAAACACTTTAAATAGTGTTAGGCACACAGCAAGTGCTATCAAGGTGTTTGTTACATCAGATAAATAAAAGTGGGCATGGCGAAAACAGAACGATGAGAAACGTGATATTTAGGGAGATAAGGGATTATTTATGTCTAATGCAACTATTTTTAAGTTCTGTGGTTCATACTTGAAGAAGCTGAAATGTGTTCGAGAGATAGCTTTCCAACTTGGCAGTTAACTTGTTTCCAGCAAAACCCAACTTGGATAACTAGAATTCATGAAAATCATTTCATAGGGTGTTTGAGGGAGTGTAAGCTATTTCCAAGGCTTTGGAGGACTTTCTAACAGACCCCTAAAGTGGAACCCTTTGTCCTACTAAGCAATGATATGATTTTACATCTCTATATTCTTTCTACAAATTCACTGCCTACTCTTTGCTGTGCTTACTGAGTCATCAGAACCAATTGGTATTTATATTTCTAAGAATTCACTCTTTGAGTAATTTTAGCTGCTTTAGGAATCACCCTTAGAGAATTATTGTTGCTCTAGATTTCTGAATATATTATCAGTATCAGTTTCCTGGAACCATTCCTTTGTAGAATAATGATAAATGAGGAATATAGTTTTTTAAGGATTAAGAATCCAAAGGGTATTTTAGCAAATTTTATGTCAAGGATTTTATTGACAGGCAAAGTCTTTCTAATCCCATGCTGAACTTATTTCTTCTAAGTTGTGTAGGCAGTGATGTAATTAAGTTAGTTAATTAGCTGCTGCTGGTTTGGAAGGGGGAGGGAAGCCATAGGCAGACACATTCATTTACAGATCCATTCAAGTACTGATCCTGTACTTATTTATTTATTTATTTACTGTTTGGGGGATAGTATTCCAGTGATGGCAGCCAAAGTGCCTACCCTCATGGGCCTGATGTTCTACTAGAGTAAATGCCTGGTGTGGTAGAATCCGAAGCATTTATATTCCAGTGTTTGAGTAAAGTATTATTGCACAATCTCCTGTGTGACCATAAAGAAGTGGTCCAGGCAGTGGAGACACTTAGGAAAAACAATATGAGGTAGCAGGAGACTTACACGTGCAGAGTAGCACAAGGATCTATGTGATGAGAGTTCAGTGAGTCAGAGCTGAGGATTGGACAAGGGCCTAGAGCAGATGGGGGAGGCCATGGAGGGCCACAGGGAACAAGCTTTCAGCAGTGGGATTTGTTCTACAGAATGAGAAGCCAGTTGAGGCCCGACTAAGGGCTGTGGCAGGACTCTGCAGGGAACATGTACTGTGAGAGGCCCCATGTGGCAGCAGAAACCCCGTAGCACTCTTCTAGCAGAGATGACCGTAGTCTGAGCTGCAGCTGGAATGAGTACTGAGTAGAAGTTGAATAAAAGATATCAGAATGGAACTGACTAGATTTTCTGACAAGTGTGTCTAGTGTAAGTGGAAAGAAAAGAATCAAAAGTGATTTCAGTTTTGGACCTGCCATGCTGTTTGCTGTGGCATTGTATACTTGAGGGAAGAGGTCCATTTGGGCAAAGACTTCATCTGGGGCCATCTTGAGATGATGAGATATCCTGTTGGAGACACTGAACAGTGACTGCATATTCGGTTTAGGGGTTCAGGGCAGTGTCAGGGCCGAAGATACAAATTTGAAGTGATTACTTTGTGGATATGTTAGGAAGTGACAGAACTTGGATTTGATCATTACGTCAAGGGAGATAAAGAAGAGAGCTAAGATGGGCCTGTGGACATGCTGATTTTTACATGGAGAGAGGAGGAAGAGGTGGTAGAAGAGACAGAGAAGAGGGCCAGAATGAGAAAGCAGCAAACTAGAGGAGTGGAGACCTAGGAGTCACAGGAAGAACAGGTACTTTGAAAAGAGACAGAGTGGAAAGACGCCACCAAACTCTCGAGAAGACCGGAACAGTGGTGAAGACTGGCGTTACTCCGTGGAGAGGGCAAGAACACACTTCTGAGAAGCAGTGAGGACAAGGACATGAATTGGTGGAGCCAAAGGAAAAGAAAAAGTGCAAGGATGGATTGTATTTTGGGAAGAGTTTTGATATCAGTGAAGCAGAAAGATGGGGCATTATTTTGAGAAAATGCGGATTTTTTTTTCTTCTTAAAGAAAAGCACAACTTTATGGAATATTGAGAATAGGTTTGTTAAGAGTTTAAAAGAAAAATCTTAATGGTGCACAAGACAGAGGAGATAATTTTAGGTTTAAAGTACTTACATGAGCATGATATAATATATATAATATATATAATATAATATATAATATATAATATAATATATATATATATATTTGATGAATTACCACTGAGAAAAGGGAGATGAAGTGTTACAGACTTGGAAGGTAATAGCAGAGTAAGGGAAAGATGTAACTTCTTTGCTCCTCTCCACAAAGTATAATTTAAGAGCAGCAGGAAGGGGCATTAAGGGGGAAAATGTGAAATAGTAGCTTTGAAGAGTGTCAGTGAATTGACCAGAAAAAATATGGAAAGTTGCCAGCAATACTGATGATTTGTTTGAGAACTTAGGTCATAAGCTTAATTTGAATTCATGTAGTATGAATGCCTGGTTTTCTCTTACGGTGTTCAGCTGCTTGATTATAGGCATGGAAAAAGTGGAAGGTTGGATGCACCAGAGTTGGAGTTTGGCCAAGAGTAGGAACATATTTTAAAGGGGAGGTTAACTGAGGGCTTGTGTCACACTGTGATTATTTTGAGTCACAGTGTTGAAATCTTAAGTGCATAGGTGGCTGTGATAGAGCCGGTGAATTATAGGTAGTTCTGGGTTGAAAATTTACAAAGCAAGGTTTCTGAAGTGACAGCAGAAGAAAGAAGCATGGTTAAGAGAAAGTGAAACGTTTGTAATGTAATAGCAAGATCTAGCAGGTGGTTCAGGCAGTGGGTGGCGCACACATTTTGATTACTAAGACTGTGGCAGAAGACACGGTGGCAAGAAAACCAGTAAGCAGAAATCTTCAGGGATGAGGGTTTGTTTCCAGGAAACAACTGAGGTTGGTGGGTCTATAAGCTCATGCCTCTGTTATGACTTTTTAAGAGGTTTTCTAGGGAGAAGATAATCTAGCACCTACAATATGATAGCACTCAGGTGATCAAAACTGGCACACAATAATCACTTTACAGAGGACAAATTCACTTTGTATGGGAGGTGAGGACCCTGGACAAGTGGTTTAAGAGTAGGATGAGAAGTGTTGCTTGAAACACAGAGGTAGAGCCGAGGGACAGACGGGCTGAGCTACAGACGGGCTGAGCTAAAGAGTTACTTCCAGATGATGGAACCAGGTGAAGTTTGGATTTTGGACGTGCCTTTCAGGTGGACTTTGAGGAATGGGTAGGACTTCAGCACAGGAAGGGAAAAAGAGAGCTTGAAATACAAAGAGGAGGCATGATGGCCTGGTAGGCATGAGAGTAGGCATTACAGGAAGCAGCAAAGAACACCAGGGGACAAAGAACACCAAGGGGAGTCCGAGTGAAGCCAGGCAGGATTCTCATGCCAATCAAAGGCCTTTTTGACTTAGGCAGCAAAAAGTTAAGGTGCTCCCACTGTTTTTCAGAAAAATAATGACATGGTAGGATGTAGGCTGCCGAAAGGGAACATAGGCAGTCTAGTGTTAAGGATAGGAGAGGAAGAGTCTGAGAGAAAGACACAAGTTGGAGTGACAAAAATAATCCAGGCAGAGTGTCATTTGTGTTTACTTTACAACTTGCAGACATGCACTATGACTGCTGCTAACTATGATTGGTGCTGAGAGGAGGCATGGACAACCTAATGAAATCTAGCAGAGAATCAGTCAGTATGTGTTGATGCCTGATTGCATGTGGTACTGAGGGAATGAGAGAGAGTAATGTCAAGAAAAGGAAAAGATTTTGACCTCGGTTGATCTGGAGGAACACAATGTCATTTATAAATAGGAGTCCTCCGGAAGAAAAGGACTAAATGAAGGTGGGACAAATGTCCTCTCAATTTCAGCATACTAAGTTTGAGGTGGCCAGGTAGCATCCACATAAGGTTGTCCAAGGGGCAATTTAAAATTTTTAAGTTGAGCTCTTGGGAGTCGTTCATACACTTGCCAATAGTGCAAGTCACAAGACTTTTTAAGATAACGACCAAGAGATGAGTATGAGAGACCAGTAGATAATGTCAGATGGCACCATGACCCGTGTCCGTGGTGGGGACAATGAGGAGGAATGGCCGGAGAATGGAGGGCACGACTCATGAGAGCCAGAAAGAAAGCTGGTCCAGGAGAGTCAGTGTTATTCAGCCCAAGAGAAAGCTATTTTTTTTAAGGAGTGAAAAGGTTGTTTATAAAATCAAAAGATCCAAAGAGGTTGGCTAAGCCCTGGAAAGGTATCCTTGGATTGTGTAACTAGGGAATCACAATTTGATGGACAGTAGCCAAACAAAGTCAATGATAATAAGAACTATTACAGCTTAACTCTTGACTATTGACACACATGACTTATGTTTTATCACCAGGGAGGAAATTGTAAAAGTACTGTAAGTAGGAAAACATGCCCAAATTTACAGCTGCCTGGGGCCAGTTAATGCAAGAGTCAAAGAGTAGGCTCATTCCAATAAACCCCAGTGGGATTAATAAGTTATGCTACAGTATAATAGGTGTTCATAATATTGAAACAGGAATGTTTAAGAGAAGATTAATTCACATTAAAGACACTTGGTTTAAAAATCAGTGATACTGAATTCAGTATGGTATCCTGAATTAGATCCTGAAATAGTCAAAAACATTAAACATTAGTTAGACATTAGTTAAAAAAAATTGGTGAAATCTAAATACTCTATAATTCAGTTAATATTCATGTACCAACATTAGTTTTTTTTAAACTCTAATATACCATGTAATGTGCAGCGTTAAGGGGGACAATAATGAACAGTGTTGGAAATGCTCTTTTGGGTTAGCAGATCTGGCATTAATACGGAATTTTAAAGTTTATTTAAAAAATGACCCCCAAAATTCAAAACCAGTGGCACATGTAATGTAAAATATTTCCTCCCCAAATAATTAAATAGCTACTGATGCTTGGTGCTTATGTAGCTAAGCATTAGTTTATGAAAATTTTATTTCTGAGAATTCATTTCATACAAGCTTTTATATAAAGTGAGGTATGATCATGAGGTCAGAAATGCTGAAAAAATATTGAAAAAAAAATCTCTTCGAAGCCATCTGCTTTCTCCAGGTGAATTTTTAGATCTGTAACCTAAACAGCCAGCGCCAAGTGAACCTCTTTATACAGTGAAATCAACGATAGTGTTTTATTTGTATTTGGTCTTTCCTCATAAAAAGTAGTTAATTCATATTTATGGTTTTCCTTGCTCACAACTTAAAACCAGAAGGAAATAACTGCTCACGCTTTATTAAACAAGTAAATATGGTGCTTTAACAAAAAAGTACTTCCTTTCATTTCCTGGGTCCTATTTCAGCTTAGTGAGGAATGATGCGTAATGCACACTACCAAGAAGCAAAGGCAGCTTTCTGGACATCTTGGATCACAGGATGTGCGTGCAGCTCAGATAGGCCTTCTCTGTCTGGTCTCCTTTTGGGTTGATTCAAGCTTGGTTGAATTTTAGGGTGCAAAGCCTATTGATTTGGAGTGTTGACTGTGCTTTTACATCTTTTCTGCAGAGGAAAGGGAGACTCACTCTACTTTGCCTTTCAGTGTTAGTGACTAGTTAGGACGACCATTCTAAACTGCATTTCCTTGCCGCTTTATTCTTTTTTCGCCTCACTTTTCAGTAATCTGTTTGCTTGTAGTTTTGTCCTGTTTGATACTTGAAGCTCTTTTATTTTCCTGAGGATACATTTTCCTATGAAAAACCTTGATAGCTGAGAACTAGGTTAAGTTTTGCAATAGGATGAGGAATACACAATACTTAAAATGTTCTCAGCTTTCTACAAAACATTTGGTAGACTAGGGGCTGAGAGAACGTTTATTGGGAAGAAAGCCAAGTTCTTTCTTTGTCTCTGGAAGAAACAGGCCTTGCTGACCCAGGGCACAGTCTGGTAATACAGTATCATCTGGAGAGATTAATTCTTATGTTGTTTACCGTGAGGAATTTAGTGAGCCTAAAGCTTAGGAGCTAGTCATTCATACTTTATTAAATAAAGTGTGAGGATTTGTTCCCATTTCTGCATTTTCTGGTTCCTTTATTTTATGCATATGAGAATATTGATAAAAACCCGAGACTGTTGCCCTAACTAGCAGCATAATATGGCTTAGACTGTTATGTATCCTCCTGTTCCAGAATGATGTGTAATAGAGCCTAAGGTCCTCAGCAGCAGAGACTGGATAGAAACTTGTCTTGCCATGGAATGCTTGGGACCTAGTAGGTAGTCGATGAATACCCTGGAGGGCACTTATCGATGTATTAATTATTATTGGAAATTGGATTATATTTTTCTCACAAGGCTAAGGTTAGTTGGGAATAATTGGTGATGATAACTAATGTTGCTTTTTACTTTTCTCTGTTATCTTTTATTTTGGAACAGTCGACAGTTAGATGGGCCAGTTTGGAGACTTAACGTTGCCTTTGGTTGAGCTCACTCACCTCTTGTTCTTCTTCCCCAGCTGCAATATTTTGAGTTCACTGTGATCATGTCTATGTGAGAGCCCCATTTATTATCTATAAACTGAAGATAATGAGACTTCTTAGTGTTTATGAGAAAAAAAGAAAGGGTCACACATATGATAAATTAAATGCTGTTTTCCTTCTTTTTGTTTGAATTGGGAATTCCAGTGGGACAAATAGCTGTTAAAGGGCTACACAGCAGGTAATTAAGTATAAATGCGATGGAGAAAAATGCTTTTATAGATAATTGGTGTTCTATTAAGTTGGAATATTTGTCAGTTGGGCTATGTAAAAATTGACTACTTACAGGAAATGTTGAACAGCAGTGTTGGTTGATGTTACAAATTACATTGTCCAGGAACACGATTTGCGAGAGACACAAAGGTACGAAATGATCCAGCTAATCAAGTTAATGCCTGGATTATTTGGTGGTCTAATTTGTAGAAATAGTAGAACACTGAATTAGGACTAAAAGTTAGAACTTTGTAAATATATTCAAAGGTAAGGATTATCCTTAGTCTGATTGATTGTGACTTTAGTTAGCCCAGCTGTGGTCTTACCTATATTATCATACAAATATTACTTTGATGACTTTTAAGGCTGATGTTTCTGGTGCTTTGTTAATGGCAGCTGAACCTATTATATGTAACTGATTCTGTTATATGTTTGATCAGTTAGGTGCAGATGAGTGGTGTCCCATTTATTCAATTTTGACATGGCCTTAAAATGGTTAAAATCTATTTCCTCTCTGGAAAACTGTTCAATATTTATTTAGACCAATGTATTCCATCTCATTTTCACACTAATAATGAAGGCACACACTTAAAGTTCAATATTATCAAATGTGAAATGATATAACAATGTTGAAAAATGCAACTATGAAGTTACAGACATAGAGCAAGTATTTTTTGGTTGTCCACATCATTCCCTCATCAGCCCTGAACAAGCAGCAGACTCAAAGCCAAATAATTGGCCCCATTTTGAAGATATTGTTGATATCTATAAACTACGGTAATGATATATTTTTATAGAATTCAAGGTATAATGAAAGCCCAAACCCTTCTCCTTGAATTAATATCAGCCTGATGACTTTTACACTAGTCGAGATATATATTTTAACTGCATAGATACATTTTATGTTACCCCTTACAAGACTGATATACTGTACTATTAATTAAATACCACCTAGATCACCACCAATCATAAGTGTTGTGCTGGATGCGTGATGTGAGGATGAGTAGAAATTACCATGACATCCCATTTAGACATTACAATGCTCAGTGAGAGCCACATATTCATTAAGTACCAACTGGAGACGTATCCTGTCTGTTTAGACCCTCATCCTGTTCACTGACACATCGCTATTCCAGGATACTCTCATTCTTGGATTAACTGATCTGAACTGATTACAGGTACAGAAAAGAGGCAGAATAAATTTTTTAATTATTAAGTGGACTTTTATTTTCCCCCTAATTTTTACTCTACCTTAGAAAAGTAGGGAGAAGATAAGGATATTCCTCAATATATGTTCACTACTTTATGCTGTCATTCAGCAGCCCTCTGAGAGACCCTGGACACATATATACAGATACAGAGTGACTCTGAAAGATAAAGACATTTGGAGTACTTGGACCTGACTGACTCACAATTTTCTGACTTATTTCTGCACTATTCTGTGCAGTGGTTTGCAAAATTATTATTGCTAACTGCATACCACAATAAACTAAACAATTTTGAATATGTCGTAGTGTATCCAGTGATGAATAAAGAGTCAGTGAAATAGAATTGATAGGCTAGTTTGGGCTGAATAAAAGTAAAGGTTATTAATTGAATGGTTATAAAAAACATTAAAATTCTTTAAAGCAACCAATACTCAGCTTGTGACTATGAACACTTTTCTTTGTGACTACCTGGTAGTTTTTGTTTTTGTTTTTTTGATCACTTAGCAGGGAACTACATCATTGAGTGACACTAAAGGATATTTTTTAATTGGTAGAGAAACCCACACTCCCTGGTATTTTGATTATACACCAATAGATAGCTCTTATGTTTTGGACTTATCCTTTTCGAAAAATAAGAATTAGAAGCATCACTATCAAACCACCTTATAAATGAAAATAAAAATAAGTGACCAACTTTCAAATTTCCAGGCAAACAAATGCATTTATAAATTGCCATTTCAAGTTTATTTATAAAACCACACAAATTTCTTTTTTTTTGTTTGTTGTACAAAATTTTACTCTCACTTCATGGTTGACATCATGGAAGATTTTATTAATTAATTTACTTTTCTCATACCGGGAATTAACTTAGGACTTTGTGTTTGCCAGGCAGGCCTAGCTCCACTAACAGATATTACCAGCCTTCTGGAAGATTTTATTCTTTATAAGCTGGAATGTTAGTATACTCTGCACAAACTGTAGGAGTCAGAATCCTAATTTTTTTTTCAAATAAAAGAATGCATGCTCATTCTTTTTTAAAAATTGACTTTATTGCTACATTTTATACATATATTATGACCACATTCAGCATTGAGAATTTGTGTGTGAACATGTTATATCTTGATTCTCATTTTTCCCATTCCCCTGTCCTGCCTACAACCTCCATCCCCTATATACGTAAGCTTTCTTTCTACTATCAAATTTTTTCTTTCCTTCTTACTTTCCCCTACCCACCCTTTCCCTTTTCCTCTTATGTATTTTCTTCTTATGTCACATTGACTGTTATACATTCTGGCACCTTCAGTTTTTCATACAGGAGAAAAGACACGATATTTTCACATCTTTGTCCTACTTCACTTAGGAATATATCCTTGAGGTATATCTATTTGAGTATAAATGACTTAAATTTATCATTATTTATGGCTAACATTCCATTTAATTAAAAAAGCACATCTTCTTTATGTAGTCTCCTATTGATGGACCTTTGGGCTGTTTCCAAGATTTAGCTGTCACAAACTGAGCTGCTGTAAACATGGGTGCCCATGTGTCGCCGTGGTATGATGCAGGGGAAAGCCTGGTCAAAGGGGATGTGGAGTCCCAGTTTTTTAAGGAATCTCCACACTGATCTTCATAGTGCGCGAGTCTACATTCCCACGAGCAGTGGAAAAGGCTTCCTTTCTCCCCACAGCCCCGCCAGCCTTTGTTGTTGGTTGATTTCCTGATAGCAGTCATTCTTTGGAGTCAGATGGACTCTCAGTGTTGTTTTCATCTGCATGTGTTCTTTTTTAAAGCACTTAACCAATACATACTTGTATGAATGAAAAGTGAAACCCTTCCGATATCCCAGCCACATTTTGCAGGTAAATGTATATGTGATGATTCTAGAAATTCTTTATACATATAAACAAATCTGTGTGCATTTCTGTATACATTGTATATACACATATAGTTAAAACATCGAAACTGTTCTAAAGTTTGATTTTTTTTTCATTTAATAGTACATTTTAGGTGGGGTTTTTTTTTTTTTTTTTTTTTGAGACAGGGTCTCGCTTTGTGGTTCAGGCTGGCCCTGAGCTCAGCCTCCAACTCACATCACAGCAATCCTTCTGCCTCTGCCTCCCGAGTGCTGGGATGACAGGCGTGAGTCACCATGCCTGGCACTGTGGTATGTGGTGCTGGTTGCTGCTGGGCGTGAGTCTCCACGCCCAGTATTGTATGTGGTTACTGGGGAATCGAACCAGGGCCCTTGCGCTTGCAAGACAGGCGCCAGAACCACTGAGCTAATTCCCTGGCCCTAATAGTACATTTTAATCATTTTTCATTAAGTGTATATAAGATGACATTACTGTTTTTAACGATGTTCCACTGTATGTGTGTAACAATATTTATAGTGAACTCATTTTATTGACAAGTTCTCCTTTTTGTTATATGTAATAATGGCCAAAGATAATTTTTCTCCCTAAATCTTCTAAACTGATTAAATTTGAATTTATTTTCCTCAGTTTTATCTAATGCTCCTACAGAGCATGTATAGAAATCCTTATAAATTACAAGTTACTGAATTATTAAAAATAAGGAAAGATAACATGTATAATCTAAAAACTCACATCAATAATATATATTTATGTTTATTATAAATATATATAATTTATATGTATACATATATATGTATATATATTATATATATGTTCTGTTAGTCTGCTGTATATACTATAAACCAGTGAATAACAGGATGTTCTTCAAGTTCTTGAGTTTCTAGAAAACACAGCAGTACTATTCAGTCTTGACTGGAGTTAAGAGCTTAAAATTTTGATTCCCCTGTTGCACCAAACAGAACCACCAGAGATGGTACTTGGGCTTGGCAAGACCTTCTGGATGATTCCAATGTATAGCCAATGTTGAAAGCTGTTTAATTCAAACAGTTACTTTTCTGAATGAGATATTTCCAGAAGAAAACAGAAAAAGCAAGAAAAAGTCCAATAGAAAATGTATGATATAGTCTGTCACCAGTAACTTCACCTATTAAATACATAATGCTGTTTTCTATAATAAAAGGAAAGCCCCTATTTTCAAGGTTTCTTTGGTTCATAGAAATTAAGGGAGAAACTAGTAATTTTTTTTTCAGTCTCACAGAGCTTTACAGATTTTTTAAATTATTGCTTACTGTTGTCATTATGCATAGTGCATAATGCTCACACCCCTCACTGGGGAAGCTGTGGCGTTTTGCTATGAGCAGGGCGAGTGCAGTTACCAGCCGTAGTAGCTCCCAGAGGCTCTTCACACTTCCTGCCTGAGCTACATTTTGCATTTCTTTATCATGTGCCTCACTCTCACGTTTTGTTCCTCTCCTCTGGTGGAGGGCACTGTCCAGAGGGCCGCGTTCTGCTCTTTCTGCTGTTCTGCATCCCTTGCTTCGGAGCTGGTTTTGGCTTTATCAGTTCATGTTTTGTGCTTTAAAGGAAGATAAATGTAATCAGGGACAATAAGGGACAGCATGTGAGGGGATGGTTGGCTTTTACTCTTTTGAAACTTGATGCTGAAATGAAAACAGAGGGGTCATATTTGGAGAAATATCAAGCTATATTTTACCTAGAATATGGATTTTGTAAGGAAATAGTTTTGGAAAAAGGAAACTTGGCACTGTATACAAATTCAACAAAATGTAGGGAAATAGTAAAAAGGAGATTATTGGGGAGTAGATATATGTTTAATAAGGTAATGTGGTAATGTTTTAGTAGGCACAGTGTCATGACATACTTTTCTGAAAATCCAGTGTTGTATTTAAGCAAGATATGATATAAAATATATTTGATTCCCATGAAAATTCACTTTCATGAAAAATGAGAAAATCTGAGATGGAATGAAAACAGTTATCTAAATGCTCTGAGTCAGTTCAGCACTAGAGAGGGATTTTGAAAATTCTAAATTATAAGAAAATATTTTAACAAGTCAATTGAGACAGCTAAAGTTATGAAAGTTATCATTTTTAACATCTAAAATTAAAATTAACAGGGCTGACATGGCACCAATAAGAATAGGAATGACTAATGTACTCCAGTTTTCTATAAAATTTTGCTATGAAATACCCATTCCAGCTCTCAAAGAAACAATGGAATATTTCAGTCTTAAATTAGTGAATTTTATTTATGTATTTAAGAAAATAATGAGTGATTTTTTTTAAAGACAAGGTGTCACTTTGTAGTTCAGGCTGGCCCTGCGCTCACTGTGTAGCCCAGGCAAGCTTCAAATTTGCAACAATCCTCCTGCCTCTGCCTCCTGAGTGCTGGGATTACAGGTGTGAGCCACCACACCTGGCATTCTGGAATGTGGTACTGATTGCTGGTGGGCATAAGTTACCACACCTGGCATTGTTGTATGTGGTTACCAGGGATCGAACCCTGGACCTTATGCTTGCAAGGCAGGTGCCAGAACCACTGAGCTAAATCTTGTCCCAATGAGTGATATTTTAATGGTCAGTGACGTGATGCAGTTGATCACAACTATTGCCAGATTAAGAAGACTTGATTTCACTCTGTGCTTTCAGAAATAAGAATGTCTGATGTGTGTGGGGATTGAGATGTAAATCCGCAACACACGGGGTGTGCAAGAAAGACAGCTGTTTCTTCTTTTCTCATATTTAACAATTACTATCATATTCAATGAATGATCTATTCTCTGTACAAATTTCTTATAATTTTAGGTACATATTTCTAAAACAGTTTCAGATTTGTTATCACAGCAAATACAATGAAAAGAGCGGACTGGGGAGTTAGCTCAGTGGTTCCAGGGCCTGTCTTGCAAGTGCCTCGATCGCCGGTAACTACATACCGTACTGGGTGTGGAGACTCATGCCCAGCAGCAACCAGTACCACATACCACAGTGCTGGGTGTGGTGGCTCACACCTGTAATCCCAGTACTCAGGAGGCAGGGGCAGGAGGATTGCTGTGATGTGAGTTTGAGGCTGAGCTCAGGGCCAGCCTGAACCACAAAGTGAGACCCTGTCTCAAAAAACCTTAAAAAAAAAGAAAAGAAAAGAAAGGAAAAGAGCATATTTTTATAAGGTACTTTTGCGTGTGACCATTTTTTTTCCTCCATAAAAATAAGGGCATGTTTTTGGAGTTAACATTTTACTCTTCTGCTTTTTACTTTTTGAATGTTTTTGGACATCCTTATGTTATCATTTTTTAAATCATCTGTTGCTTTATGAGCCTCACTAAGATAATTTCCTGTCACAGACAAAGGGATTCAGCGTTTATAGTTTCAAGCAGTGGCCAACACAGAATTTAGGAGCAATACTGCTTTGGTAAGTTATTCTCATAAAAGAAAACTGACTAGATTTATTGAAATATAAATCTTTCATTTTTATTTAGACTCCTAATAATACTATCTATCACTTCCTGTCCACCAGGAGAAAACGGGTAATTTTTATTTATGTTGTTAATGATGACCATCAAGACAAATTCTAATTGCCTCTTAACTAAATAAAGACCCTCTAAATAGTATATTTCTTTTTTTTAAATTATC